>JANIWM010000006.1:0-281752 GCA_030555655.1 Starmerella floris
TTGCCGTGGAACGGCACCATGTGGTGTTCGCACAGACTGAAGATCTCGATGTCCTTCACGATCACCATCTCGTCGTGATCCTCCTCGAAAATGGCACCATTAATGGTCTCCATGAGACTCTCTTGGTACCCCTTGGTCAAGAACAGCAGTGCCCGGGCGTACCGGCCGGGGGTGTCCTCCAGTCCGGGGCGGTCGACATCCTCGCCGATCTCCCGCAAGATGGTTTCCACGGCAGCGGCAATTCGCAGCTCCCGAGCCTTGGCTTCTTCTGGAGACTCGTGTTCGCGCTGGGCAGCGCCAATGCTGGGGAAGCTGAGGTCCTTGACGCCGCTGGGCACGTCCTTGGGTTGGCCGCTGGGTTTACGGAGGTGTTCGCTGTACTTCGGGTACCCCTTCATATAATTCAGCGATTCGCCATTCTTGGCGCTCGCCCCTGCTTTTGACGGCGATTTCGGGGAGTCCTCCGGCTGGGGACCCGTCTTGGACATTCCTTGGCTGGATCAGACTTATCAGTGAAGTAATTTCCAGGTCTAGGTTAAAGTCCTCTCAGATAAGTCACTGCCCTGGGCTCGGCTGTAAAACAAAACAATTAATATATGCAATATTTAATTCGTTAGATCCACTTTTGGCAGGCGCTGGGGCGACTGTAAATACGAACCGCATTCGACGCGCGGTCGCCGAGTCCCGGCAATATGACTGTTTCTACATGGGATGATCCGACCCACGCCCAAGGCTGCGTGCTCCTGGCTCAGCCCGAATATTAACTGATCTATCAGGATGGAAACATGCAGGAGGGTGGGGACTTTATGATGCTCAAATGCTCAAAAAACACGGCCCACCCCGTGGCAGATCGGGCAGGTCGACTCGAAAAAAAACTCACTTATGACACCGCGGCCTCTGCACCGGCCACACAATAGCCCGCCAATCGATGGGTCGCCGGGCCGCACCACACGAGGCGGGGCCTGGAACACGGGCGCCACGCCGCTGGGCAGGTACTGTGCTTGGCCACTAACGCCAAACCGCTCCCAGCAGTCCTGGCAGCTGGTGCCCTTCTTGATCTTCACGCCGGTGTTGTGGCATTTCTTGCAAAAGTAGTTGGGCGGGTATTTGAGGTGGGGCCGGTTCGGCGGTGGGCCGTAGCCCTGAGGAGGCGGGCCATATCCCTGAGGCGGGGGAGGTCCATATCCCTGAGGGGGAGGGCGATACCCCTGTGGGGGCGGGCCGTGGCCTGTGGGTGCCGGGGAGTGACCGTGGCCAGGCGAAGGTCGCGGCGGCGGACCTGGAGGAGGATTGTGGCTGCTGGAGGAGTTGTGGCGGGGCGGCGGGCCAGGAGGAGGGCCGGAGCCGTCCTGTTGCCACTGCTTCTCATTTCGGGGGGCTATCTGGGGCACAAAGGGGTCGTGGCCCGACAGGCGCGGAGACGAGGGCCTTGAGGAGCTCCCTGTCGAGCCACTCGACGGAACCGGGCTGGCAGGCGGTCGCAAATTGGCTTGTGACGGGGCCTGCGAAGGGAAGGTTGTGGGCGGCGGAGCTAGGCCGGCACCACTCCCCATGGAGCTGCCAGAATTGTGCGGTCGTGTGGTCTCCACATCAAATCGTCGGATTGCAGGGACTCCCGCGCCTTCCTCCACGGAAATGCTTCCGTTTTCGGCGATTTCAGTGTACGCCGGCGGCAGGTCTTCTTGTGGCATCTAGGTGGATAACCCCCAACCCTTCGACCGCGCCGACAATAATAATTAGGCACCGCCGCAGCACACGGGGGGTGTGCATTGTGCGTGGGTTGTGCACATGCAACATAGCACTAGCGCTCTTGAGGGTATACATACATGCTGAGGACCCCAGCTCCCTTATTACCGGGTGATTAATTCTGACACTTGGGTTCAAGCTCAGATGCCGACGGCAGCGCTTCCACCGAGGTTGGCGCATAGATAAACGGCGCTTCCACCGATGAGTATCGAACGTAGCGTAGCGGATCTAGTCATCAAGCATTAGAAAAAATCCGAAATAGATGGCCTGGGTATATGTCTTATGGCATTTTCCAGAAGGTGACCATGGCCAATTCGCGGTCGTAGGCACCCCCGACGTACCACCCGTAGCCTAGGTTAAGTCTATATAGGCCACTACCTGTACGCATATCTACGCATTTTTGAGTAAGAAGTCTAACTGATATAGCAGCGCGATGCCACTCGAGCATGGTCATTCATCCCGCTGACAGGCCGTGCAGAAGGGGCAATTGCTCTCGAATGCGTCATCGCCCACACACCTGAAACACGCTGGGTTACCCTTGCCCTATGTTTATCTGCACTTCACTGTTCCTGATGGAGAACAGCAGAGGCAAACAATCGCCAAAATCGCGGGGTAGCAGTCTCTGCTGATGATATGTCGTCCTCAGAGTCGAATTCACATATGTACTATAAACACACCTATACTTCAGGATGCATGAATTAACTGGCCAACCGGTGGAGAGTCATTCACATCCGCTTCAGAAGAGGGGTACATGATGTATAAGCCTTAAGAGTAGGCCTTTTCCAGAATGGCACTCAGGTCGGCCATTTCCAATCGACCCTTCGCCTTGAGCTGGTGTGCCACCGCTTCCACACTCTTCGGGGTGACGCGGATGGCGTGCTCGCCGTTCTCGAGCACAATGACGTCGGAGAAATCCTCGGCGATCTCGATGTCCTCATCCGACTTCAGCTTGGCGACGCCGCCCTTCTCCGGGGCAAGATCGGCCAGTAGAGCGTCGCGACGCTCGGCCCGCTGCTTGCGCTCGGCCTCTTCCTCCTGCCGCCGTTTCTGGCTGGCGAGATCCAAAGCCTGCTTGGCCTCGGCAATGCGTCGTTCGCGCTCCTCGCGCTCCTCGGCGACCAGATCGCCGAACATGTCCTCCTCGAGCTGAATTCGCTCGCGCTCACGGTCGGCCACCGACCGAATATACTCGAAGTACGCCCTGCGCTGGTCTCGCCGCGCCAGCGACTTGGCCTTCTTCGTTCCCACCGTGCCCTTCTGCTTCCAGGCAGCCACACGCTGCTCGTCGCGCTCCCCGGCTTGCATCTGCTGGATCAGCTGTTGCTGGCGCTCCTCCAAGGCCAGCCGGGCCCGGTCGTCGTTATCGAACTCGGCACCAATGTCCCGGTTAACCAGGCGGTCTTCTGGGGCAGGGTCATTTGCGTTGGCCGCCAGCGGCGCAGCGCGAGCAGCGTCTGCATCCGCTGCGCCCTCAATGGCGGCGTCCTCGTTGGCGGCAGCCAGATCCTCGTCCAAACGCACGCCGGACTCGCCAATCTCTTCCACAAACTTGTTCTTGTGGGACCACTGATAGGCCGCGTACCCGCACAGCACCGCCAGTGCCGTGGTAATCACAACCGTAGCATTCGTCATGCCCATACGGCGCCACGTCTGAAGTCTGCTGGAGGGAAGAATGCTTGCAGGCAAAGCGGAGACTGGAGTTAAGTGAGGTTGTGCTGCGCTTGTTGATGTGGGTACGGTAACCTTGTGGGTGATGATTGATATCCCCCCCTTGTTAAACCGGCCCCACTGTTGATCGAGTATCCCACGGTATATGCACTGGTCCGAGCTGGATTCGATCACCAACAAGCTGATCCGGCACACGCGAGCACTGGAGACGGCGTTCAAGCAATGGTCGCTGGGCCAGGCGGTGGGGGACGACGTTAGCCATGCGTTTGTGCAGCTGGGGAATGAGTTCATGGCCGCGCAGGACCGGCTGAGCCAGTCCGGCGTCGACGTCTCGGACCTCATCAACGTGCCCCAGGAGCTGCGCGTGATTTTGGAGTCGGCCCTGGCCATGAAGGCCTCGCCGCAGGTCGTGGACACCTACGATCCCCAGATCCGGCACGTCATGACCCGGCTCTTCCACCAATTGAAGGCCAAGCAGCTGCAGCTGCAGGCCGCGCACCACAATGACCCGGCGCTGAACTTCCGCGCTGCACCGTCCCCCGTCGCTCCCCAGTCCCCGCAACCGCGCCCGGCCCCATCTCCGGCCGCCCCGACTCCGGCCGCCCAGCCGGCCGCAAAGCTCGTCCACCACGACGTCAGGCAGGCACCGCCGCGGGCTGTGCAGCGCGCTGCCAGCGACCGCGGCGTCACCCAGGCCACGGGGCCCCAGATGTCCCATCCCCGCCGGCACCTATCCGACAAGCTGGTCAAAACCCAGGCTCCTGCCCCACCGGGGCCTCCTGCGGTCGGCCCGCCCACCGCCACCACTACATTCGTGCCGCCGCGAATAGCGGCGGCCGACGCCTTGCCGCGCATTGACCGGCCGCTGCCGTCCGACCCGCCTCAGGCCCGATCGGGGCCCAGCCACACCCCACTGCTGTCCTCAAGCGACCTGGCCCAGGACGGCGACCGGTCCCCCGAGGAAAACGCGCTGCTGCAGCTGCACCGCACCGGCGCTCTGGAGCGCCAGGCCTCCAAGCGGTACTCCACCCGGCAGATCTCCAAGATGGTCAACGGCAGCCCGGCCGAGAAAAGCAGCCTGCCCACGGCGGGCGTCCACCGCACCTTCGCCAAGCCGGAGTTCTCCGAGTCCAGTGTGGTCAAGGAGGGCGCTGTCCCGGAAATGCCCCAGCAGAGCCACCGGCGCCGGCTTTCGTCGGTTCCTCGCCGGGCCGTGCCGGGCTCCCCCATGAGTCCCCAAAGGGTGCCCGTAGGATCCCAGCCGCTTGCCAGCCCCGGCAGCTTGGGACCGCGCCCCAGCCCGGGGCCCCAGCCACCATCAAGCTCGCCGATGTCGGGCTCGACCGCCACCCCGCAGCCCCGCTCGGAGGGGTCCACGGAGACGTCGACCTCCGCAGCCCCGCCGGCTTCCCCGTCTACACACGCGGCTACACAGCCCCCTGCGTCGACCGAGTCGTCGGCACCTTCGTCGGTCAACACCGACGACGTCGAATCAGATATAACTGTGTTCCTGCGGCTGGGCTCCAGCGTGCGCAAAGGCAGGGTTTCGCGCCCGGCGTCGATCGCCGCCTTGCGCCTCCAATTCGTGGAGGTGTGCGCCTACTCGCCGTCGGCCGCGGAAACCTTTCCCGAGATTCTGGTCCAGGACCCGACCACCGCAATCAACTACGAGGTGACTGAGGCAACGATCGGCGACGTTGTCGACGGCTCGCTGGTCACGCTCAACGTCAAGAGCGAGGAGGAGCAGACCACAAAGAGCGAGCTGAAAGAGATCAAGCAAAGCCTCAAAGAGCTCGCAACCCAGATCGGCACCATTGCCCGGGACCCCCTCGGTTCCCGGGACTCCATTCCGGGCTCGCGGGGCCTCGGCAGCGGCGGCGGCCCTCGCGGCTCCATCAAGCCCCAGTCACCGTCCGTCAACTTCGCGGGAACAAAGTTCACCTCCCCGGTGCTGACGGGTGACGGTAAGTTCATCCTGGAGAAACCCCAGGACCAACAGCCACCCGCGCCGGGCCCGCTGGCCGCCGCCGATACTAAGGAGGCGCTGCTGCGAGAAATCGAGCAGATCCGCACCACCAGCAACCGCACCGTGGCCCAGTTACGCTCGGAGATCACGCACCTGCGCTCGGAGGTCAAGAAGCTGGCCTCGGCCCCGGTAAACGTGGTGGCGGACCGGTCGGCCATGGCCAAGATCCGCGAGCGCATGGACAGCGAGAGCTCGGACTTACTGGCCCAGCTCGAAGACATCTCCGACATCATCGATCGCCAGCGTCTGGACGTTCTGTCCGGTGGGTATCGATACAGCCAGCATGAGCTAGAGCAAGTACGCAAGATGCTCAACAATTTCTCCAAGGAGTTCATGTCCAGTGAACACTTCCTGAAGAGCGAGCAGCCCGTCTGGAAACGAGTTTGGCAGACTGAGCTCACCGAGGTCATTGAGTCCCAGGATTGGGTCCGCAACCTGGCCGCTCTGTACAAAGATATCCGCAAAGACATGGAGGACAGTTTGCAGACATTTGCGTTGGTGTGCGAGGCAAACCAGACCCCGAAGGACTCGTCAGCACGGCAAGTTCTGCCCGTCATTTCCCCCATCGAGCCTGGCAAAGAGCAGCAAGTGGCGGATGCCGTGTTCCATGAGATCCAAGCGCTCAACCTTAACTCCGAACAGCGCACGGTCGCCGTTCAGCGGGCTGAACGGCACCACAAGGCAAAACAGGCCCTGCGCACTGAGGAGTTCGAAGCAGAGCTCAACACCTTCGTGAGCGACTCGAAACTGAAGTCGAATGGCGGGTTCGAGGAGATCGAAAAACGGATCCAGGAACGGGAACAGCGGGCCCGCAAGCTGGGCGAGGAAAGTGAAATCGAGGGCCGGCGGCAAGCAGAGCTTCTGCGGAAAGAACGCAAGGCCAAACGCGAAGCCCGTGTGAATCCCGCTCCCAAATCCGAAGCAGCAACTGAAGATGTCACACAGAGTGACGCTCCCAAGTCCGAATAATACTCTCATACATGAGCTCGTCTAATGCACTACGTGGGGAAAATAAAGAAGAAGAATAAAAGGAACACCAAATCAGAAGCTCTCTTTGTTTTTTTAGTTAATTTAATTGCATATTCAGAATATCTTGAACGGCACGCTTCTTCCATGACAGCTCCACAAATGGAATATTCCGTCGAACCAGCTTGGCTCCCTCCTGATAATAACGTTTCTTGATCACCCGAAAAATGAGTTGAGCGCGTTGATCTTTCTCAACAAACGGCGCAAAGTACCGATTGACGACCGCGTAGAACACTTTGCAGGGTGACACCAGCCGTCTCTTCAACGCCGTGGCGGCCTTCGGTAATGCAGCCGGATCATGATCGCCGGGCGGCGACGGCAACTCAGCATGCACCAACAAATAAAACGGCAGTCGCTGGGCTAATGCTGAGCCAAATTTCAACGCTGTGGCATGAAGTAGATTAAGAGGAATCGGCATTCCGAGCCGTTGAAACGATCTCAGAGTACCCATAAACTTCATCATATCACTGTTAAGCTTTCGTTTCATGGCGCTCAAATTGTCAGCCGGCCCATCAAGACGCATATTCAGTGGTTCCAGATCCCGCGGGATCAAATCAAGGGTATCAAGGACTATGTCATTTCCTAGGTACCTTGTTTCCTTAGAAGGAACACGCGAGAAATCCGGAGAGACGTTGGTACTGCTTTCGCTGTCACTTTCAAAATTAGTCACTATTTTCGCAGGATTGCACCAGACTCCATAATGTTCTATAAATCCCGCTTCCATGCGTGAGAGGTACATTTGCGCCACCTCTTTTTCCGTGGTTACAAATAGAAAATCATCGACATAGCGAAGTAGCATGCTATTTGGATCTTCGACAAACTGACGTAACTGGGTGTGTACCAAATCGTCTAGAAGCACATTACAAAGCTCCAGAGAAATCGACGACCCTTGTGGAATTCCTTGCTTGAACATTATCGTTTTCTCTTTACTCAGGCGTAATCGCAGGTCATTAAACAAGCGGTCCGTCAAATCCAGGACCTCAGTGCCTTGTACGTATTGCACTTTCGGAAACTCGCCGATGATCTCAGTGTTTCCGCTAGAGCCAGAAATTCCAGTATAAGGAAGAGTCGCCGCTGCTCGGAGTAGGTCATTCGCAACTATCTCTGGAAGCTTTTTTACAAAGCTCTTATCCTTGATCGACTTGGAGCGTACGTTAAGGGACCGGATATGCTGAATTTTATATGCACTTCGACCTTGCTCCAATATTTTCATCACCAACTTTTTAACTGTGTCAATGTTGGCATTGTCATAGCACCCAGAGATATCGGCCTTCACCGCATAGAATTTTTTTGCGTTAGGATGCCGATTTCGAAAGTGATAGAGTTGTACGGCCCAGTTATGCCAGCTACTCAGTCGACTGGAACTTGAGGGAATGATATCATGCAGAACTTGGTGTGCACGCTGTAGTGTCTCATTAAACATCTTCAGATTTATGATGGGGCGAATGGATCCGTCAGGTTTCGGCACGTACCTAATGTGCTCGCCGTCGTCAGTGCCAGAAGCTTGCGTAACTGGATTCGATCCACTTTGCAACTGGTCGATAAGATACTGACGCCCAGGAACTTCGAATTTAGTTTTCCACACCCATTGCTCAAAGTAATAAATGGTCGTTGCCTTGCCGGACATTTCCGTTATGTAGAAATGATGAGCCAACACAGGGTGTACGACATGCAAAATTAGCCATGTGATACAGTGCATCAGGGCCTTCTGTTGAATTTGAGGGGATAGCTGCTTCAGCCACGGAATATCATTGATTCTGAGTCCCTTCGTGAACGAAGCCACGCTGCTTTGGGTGTAGCCAGGGGTCTTGAGGTATTTGCGAATAGCTTTGTAAAAAGCAATATGGTTGTTTTTACTTCCCAGCAGCCTGGTGGGTAAGAAAGATCTCAATAAGTCATTGATGAAGCTGCTTACGGTGTTAATTGGTGTCCACATAGGGACATTGACCTCGCGGTTGCCAATATGAGGACTTTTCGGAACCCTCTTCTGGGCTTTCCGAGAGAGTGCCATATATTTTCGCAACCTCTTGTGTACAATAATAAGCAAAAAATCGTAATATAAACCGGTTTCACGAGCAGAATCAGGTTTTTCACCGATGTCAAGATGCGATCGCGTCAGTCGTCGCTGATACATGATCGATTGTTTACTGACAGTGGCAAACCGAGGAGGTTTTGTGCTTCGTTGCGGATATAGTTTAGCAGAGAGTTCCTCTTTGGGATAATAGAGATTCCATCTTGCTCCTAGGGTGATATCCAGCCATTTTCCGGCCGACTGCATATTTAGGTCAGCGTTGAATGGTCGATACACGCGGCAATTGCCGATGAAAAATGCAACCCAAGCAGGACCCAGATATTTACTGAAAAGAATCCAGGGTCCCGTGTCGAGCTCCATATGAAAACTAGTGCCAGCTGAGTGGGGCTGCACTCTCTCCCACAGCTTGTTAAGAAAAAGGAAGATCGAATGATCATCAGTGAGATCAATGTCGTTATAAAAATCGGCTCTATGCGCAATATCAGATGGGCCCTGCACCGAGCGATCGCAAGGGCTAACGACATATATGTCAAGAAGAGTTTCCAGCTTATCAAGTTCGTGTAGCTCCAGCAGTTCCTCATTCAGGGTCATTCCCCGATCGTTTAGAAACGAGCGCATGGTGGATGCTGGCCAATTCAGGCTATGCAGATACTGGATCAAGTCATGCTGAGAGGATGAGAACACTGTTTGGCTGGGCCTATTCTCGAACGCAGTACTATCTGCAGCATATTTGGTGATATCACCGGCAATGTTCTCCGATGTTTTGTCTGGATCCTCCTTTCGAATTTCGTCTTCCCCTTCTGATTCAAGAAACAGTTCTGAGGAATCACGACGAACTCTGAGAGCCGCACCAATTTCAGAGGCTACTCCTAGAGACTGGCTTTCCTGGCCAAAATTCTCTGTGCCAGCGCTACTGCTACTTACAAGAAAAGTGGTCGTCTGGACGCTGGTGGAAAGCTCTTGGGGGTTTTGGGAATGAATAACCTCATGATTGTTAGAAAAAATCTCTTCCACGCTGTTTCTAGTCGCCAACCCAAAGGATCTGAACCACAGATCGCGAGTCAGCTGCAGCCCCAGGTTTCTGTTGGGCGAAGACTTGCGGAGGCCAATAGCCACCGCTTGTTTTTTTGCGGAGTTTAATTGGCTGCGGACGGTTGAGTTCTCCACTGGGGGGAGTTGGCGTGAAGTATTTCGATCATCAGACTGATCTAGTAACCCTGGAGGATTTGGTGCGCTGTGGGGCAGCAACGGGTGCTGAGAATGGAATTGCTGCTGCTTTCGAGAATCCCCAAGTCTGCGCCGCTTCGTGGCAGGAGGGGAGCCCGTTGGCATGTCGATAGAGCTCTGGCCCGGCACCGGTAAGAAGCGCAAATAACCCCAGCCCGACTGCTTTAGAATGATCGGCGAAGTTATCAATTGAGCCCACCTGGAAGATGTTTTGTGCTCTTGGCGCAAGGTTTATGTCGCGTAGATAGCTTGATCGTCTTCACAAGACCAAGATGATAAATACCGCAACTCTCACAGTGATCGCTTTCCAGCGCTCCAACTCGATTCATCGGTAGTAACTTTGCTATGATGGATCAATTTTATTACAAACTATACAGAGATTTACATAAACGCTCCATTTCTGCATTGGTAATGCAGTTATAGCAATTTTCGCACTATTTGATTTTACCGACGACATAGTGCAAGCCTTATTTATGACCAGCGTCGCCCCAAAAGCTAGCAGTAGCCAGTACCCTAATGTTCACCGCCTTCAGTGCCATTCTTTCTCCAGGCGCCGTATACCTTGTAGTCCTTACTACGACCTTACTACTGATATCACCAACCCAGATCACCACATTCAAGGATATACCTCACCACACTAGTAGGCCAACTTCCGGCACCGCATTAAGATGTCAATAACCCCCCCTGAGCCCACGCAGGCCCTGCAGACGGGCTACTCTTCGCGTCTGCGGATGGGCAAGACATCTCTAATGATCTCGATGCTGCCGGCTCCTCGCAAGCGCGGCGTTTCCTACGCCGATTTTGCTGACGAATTTGACGACGATGAGGAAGATCCCAGCTTTGGTCACGAAGACACACCCTCCGGATTCAGCCGCCATAGCCGCCACGACGCCACCGCCAATAAGGTGGAAATGAAGCGGCTGGCTATCCCCAGTCGGCCCGTCATATACACCCCCGACCAGATGGCAGAACTTAGCGATTCGGAGGAAATTCTCGTGCCGATCCGCCTCAGCTTCGAGGTTGGCGAGTACAAAGTCCAGGATTTCTTCCTGTGGAATGCCAACGAGCCAAGTCTGACCCCGGAACAATTTGCAATCATGACCTGTCAGGAGCTGGAGCTTTCGGTCGGCTACACATCCAACATTGCGAACGCGATCAAGCAGCAGCTCAACGACTACGCTGAGCTGGCGTCCATCAAAATTCCCGAGGACGCGGGCCTTCACGTGGTGATCAATCTTAGCATAAACCTCGACAAGGAGCTTTTCGAAGACAAGTTCGAGTGGGACCTCAGTTCTACGGAGCTGACCCCGTACGACTTCGCCCGGGGCGTTGTGGCTGACCTGGGTCTCGACCGCGAGTTCGTGCCCGCCATAACTCATGCGCTGCACGAGCAGATTCTGCGCATGAAACGAGCGATCTTCGTTGAGGGCCGACTGATCGATGTGGTGAACGAAGTGGCCCCGCATGCACGGCTACGTGAGGCAGGAATTCGACTATTGGACGAGGAGACGGTGGACGACTGGAGCCCGTCGCTCGATGTTCTGTCCCAAAATGACCTGGAGCGCCGCGAAATGGAGCGAGAACGCATGATCAGAAGAATGAAACGGGATGCCGCCAGGAATATGAGCGAGATCGATTTCGGCTCCATGATGAGCCGGAAACGGCGACGGCACACAGAATTCTGAACAGAACACAGATGTATTTATATTGTAATTGTAATAAAGCTATAATTTCCAGCAGTGCAACCGTACAATCAATGTGAACAACAGTCGGCCCACATGGCTATGACTTCTGCAGAAGCTTAATGTTGGTGAAAGCTGATCGAGATCGCACAGGTAAGAAAAGGCCTAAAGAATATTCTATTGATGCGCTTTTTATCAGATGACAGTTTTAGCTAAGAAATATACTACGCACCCTTGGGCCCTTTTTTCTCTCCAGAAATAGAAACTGGATGGTGTACAATTACGCAGGCCCACCGCCTGCCAAGAAGCCGTAGCCTATGATGTTTCTGCTGAACAGCATCCAGGCTGCTGCTGCCCTACGGCACAACTTTCCGGCCAGACGCAATTCATTTATGCATCTCGCACATGAGCCTCGACACCTGCGTGAGCTATGGCCATTATCGCGCACTTCATGTGACCAGTGACGCGTATAAGCGTGTTCAAAAGCTCTATGCGCTTCTCGTAGCTCAAGGGTTCAAATGCTGATGTTGGGGTAGCCACATTCAGAGAAAGGGTTTCCGTTCGCGTGGATATATGGCACCCCCCATTTTCGGCCCATATCCTGGAGGTTGTATGAATTAGGCTCTACTTTAGTTGGCTAGGTATCTAAGTACGCTGGATAATGTCTCTATCAAATGCATGGCGTCTGATTTTTTGCTGAGCGAAACCACATAAACTTTATAAATACTCGTTGCTAATATTTACTGCGTATATTATAACTTTTAATCATGATTCTTGGCCAAGGTGGCCGTGATTCCGCCCCCACAAGAGGATGCGGTCGTCAATCTCTTGGCCTCCAATTTAGTCGAGACTGTTGATGACGCAGAAAATGAGACAGAAACCGACTTCAAATTTACAGAATTCTCGCGAACGCGGGCCCCATGGAACGCGCTCTTGGCAATATTATCGAAAAGTTTTCCACCATGATGTGAGTGGTCACCTGTTCAGAGTATACACACACGCGAAGCTGCTCTGCGGCTCCCTTTCATGTGAGATGGAGGTACGGCGGGCCTCAGAGCGAAGCAACTATACAAGTAATTACTTAACACGTATATAATAGTGTCCTAATACTCTAGGTACCCGCGAAATTGGAAATGGTCCCAAGTGGAGGTCAATTACTGGGGATGCCGGAACACGTCTATTCATTCATCCATTCATGAGGATTGTGCGCGACACGGGGGTTCTGGGTCAAGGGTTTCCCCAGGGTGGACGATTCGATGGCCGTTCCGCAGCTAAGTTATGGAAAGGGATGCGATCACGCACGCATGGAATAAGGCACCATCCCAAGGGGGTTCATGCCCACGTTTTATTCAACTTTGTTAGTCTACGTCACGAGAAGCTATTAGAACACGTTGTAGCTCGTTAACATCACCAAACTCGACTCGTCAATATTTTCTGTCCTTCATCGTCTTCTTGTTCCAGCGAAAAATTGTGTCAACACGTACCCTAGTACGTTACCCTTACCGAATCAATTAAGGGTCTGGGAGATCCTCGGGATCAAGGAGTCACATTGTCGAACCCTGCCGCCATCTCATTCAGGAGCCGGGCAACCACTGGTGTCGGCCAGGTCCAGGAGGAGCCCTATCCCCAGGAGGCTCTGTCCGCATTTAAACAGCCCGACTGCCATCTTGAAATTTGCAGAGATATCTATTTCCTCCGAATCGCGATCAACAACGCCGCTCATTCAAACGCGAAATCATTGAATCCATCCACTCCTTACAGGATATCCACTCCTTTATAGATCTACGGCGTCACTTCTGATACCCGGCCTTCCTTGTGCATTCCTTTGATATCTGCCTTCACTCCTTATATCCAACATGCGTTCCTTCCTTTCTATTGCTGCCTTCTCTCTTTTGGCAGGTGCTAACGCCGTTGTCGTAACCAAGGTCGACTACTTCACTCAATACGCCTACCAGGAAATTGAGGTCTACGTAGACAAGCAAGGTGTGCCGTATAAGACTGTCACTGCGACCAGCGTGAGCACTGCGGCTGAAACCAGTCCCGAGCCCGCCACCTCGTCGGTGGCCCAGGTAACCACCTCGGCTGCCGCTGTCACCACCTCTCCCGCCAACCAGAATACCCTTTCGCATTCGCATCAGCCCAACAACTATAACATCATTGACGCGACGTCGTCGTCGAGTGTGGCGGCTCCGGTGACCACTTCCCCTTCGGCATATGTGCCGCCTACCACTTCTAGCACGGCTCCGCCCCCCCCTCCCCCGACTACCTCGAGCGCTCCTGCTCCTCCTCCTACCACTTCCAGCTCTACCGCTGCTGCCCCTGTCACCACCTCCAGCATTCCTCCTCCCCCTCCCACCACCAGCTCGAGTGTGGCTCCTCCCCCGGTGACCACCTCATGGGAGGCCCCGACGACTAGCACTGCTCCGGCGCCGTCGCCCTCCTCTAACGATGGCTCCGGCAGCAGCTCGGGCCAGTTCTCCGGTGCTGGCACTTTCTATGAAGTTGGATTGGGTGCTTGTGGTGTCACCAACTCGGACTCCGAACTCATCGCCGCTCTCAATCACGAGCAGTGGGACCAGTTTGGAAGCATGAGCAATGGTAACCCTGCCTGCGGCAAGCAGGCCAAACTCAACTACCAAGGTAAGTCGGTTACAGTGACCATCCAGGACAAGTGCCCTGGCTGCAAGTACGGAGATCTGGATTTGTCGCCTGCTGCTTTCCAGAAGCTTGCTGATGAGAGTGTCGGTCGTATCCAGATGACCTGGAGCTTCGTGTAAATATCGCTGTAATTGTATTCCTTTATTAGTATTATATCGTCTCCTTATTATTTCATGAAAAAGAAAAATCGGGTTCAATACTCATTTCTCGGAGCGAAAAGACTTAGTAAATGGTAGGCAGAATGACATAAAAAACATCGGTCCTGGGCTTCTTTGAGCTCAAACCGAGTTACCCGAGAGTCGAGTTGTCTAAATCACGGCTTGTATGCAACATATTCCGTACCGTCCAAACTTATTCAACAAGTAGCACTAATGGGTTAGTGGTATACTGAGTCGTTGCCATCGACTCGACCCCGGTTCGATTCCGGGTTAGTGCAGAGTTATTTTTTAATAATATGGTTTGATGTGTCAGCTAGTTTAGGGTGTGACAGACAGTGGAGAAATTTTTTGAGGGATTTCTGTTCATGACCCAGTGGCTCATAATCCGATGCAATTGCAGCCTCTAATTTTAGCAGTTAAAAAGACTTTTTCATCCAAGAGGCCAGTGTTACGTGCACCAACTCAACTAAATACGGTACAGCGGAATTGCTAATCATCTTTACTAAGCCATGGGAAAGGGGCCTCGGCTTCCCCGTCGCTAAGATGAAGAAGAAAAAAAAATAGAAACCCCATGATCTCACCCCTAAACCGAACCAGGTCCCGTCCAGCTGTCTCATCTCTCTATTCGGGAACGCTAACTAATCAGTAACCACCTTGCATCTGAACACTGCCCAGGGCCCACCCCCACCCCCCCAAGTGACCCATATTTCTGGTCTGAATAAGACGCGTCAAACGTATATACACCAACTCTACCTACTATCTGTCTACTGAACCTCGCCGAAACTGTAAATCCGCTGGCATTAACTTCCAAATTTGTGTAGTCCTCGAAGACGGAGTCTATCGGACAGTAAGAGAATTAACTGTATCTACTGCCTAACGAGACCCTCTGCTTTCCGCGACCTTTCCCGTACTTCACCCGCCGCCATCCGCTTTTCGTCGCCGACAGATGCCCTCTACTGCGCCAACATCGTTCCGGAACTCGTATGAAACATTCAGATTCGACGACGACGATATTGACCCAGCTAAGAAACTCGGAAGAGCGACATCCCGTGAGAGCACGGGAAGCAACGGCGTGCCCTCAAACTGGATTAAGCCCGGCCGCTACGCTCAAACCAAGCTAGCTGGGCCTCAGGGAACTATGGCTCAACCCACCGCCGTCGCGGGAAAGCCGCCATATACCCCGCCGGTTTCGCAAACCTGGGACGCGTCCCGGGATGGTTCCCAGAGAGAGAGCCAGCCTAGCACCTACTCAGGATCGCGCAGCGAGTCGCAACTGAGCAGCGAATTTAGCAACAGTGAGTCCCAAGTATCATGGAGGTCCCGAACTGAATTGCCCTCCGGGGCGCGGCCAAACGATCACCCTACTAGCGAGCGAAGAAGTGATTCTTTGACCCACGATAGCAGGGCTAGTAACCCCAATATAAAGGCCGCAGAGGATTCCAGTGCCACCGATCTCCGATCAAAGGTCGCCGACACGAGAAATCCCAATGAAACCCATCCGGCAGGACCTCATGGGACTACGGGCCAGAATCCCCACCGGGAAAGCGATCCCGCCAGGGACATTGCCAATGAGTTCAAGGATTTCACCCACGTGAATGATAGTGTTGCAGCTATTAAGGACCCCAGCAAGAAAGAAAGTGCAGAGACAAACCAAGAAACCCCTTCGAACCTGAACTCAAAGGGAAGCAAAAATGGGAAATCCTCTGCTCTTACGGGGCCTCCCATTGGACCCTCGGTCATTCAGTCGTTATCGGGCTCTCAATTGAAACAGAACCCGTATAGTCCAAGCTCCAAACCTAATCAGCGCGCTGTAAGCTCACCTACACTGCGGGGGAAACCCGGTGGCTTTTCTGGCGCTAATTATGTGTCGAGCGGCTTGGCCACAAGTGGCAATAGCTCGGCTGCTTTATCACCTCGATCAAAGGTGAAAGATGCATTCTCTTCGTTTGTATCCAGCTTCGGCCTATCGGGAATGCGTGGAAGTTCGAGTTCCCAATCTTCATCTCATTCTTCTTTAGATTCGCCAGTGATTTCGGGTCCGTACGACATGCAACACGTTACACATGTCGGATATGACTCGACCACAGGAGAATTCTCGGGCATTCCGCCCGAGTGGCATCGCGTAATGAATGATTCAGGTATCTCCAATGCGGAAATTCAGCGAAACCCCCAGGGTGTTGTGGATGTTATGAACTTCATTCAAGACCAGGGCCAGAGTCAAGAAAACTATGTTTGGAACAAATTTCAACACAAAGTTGACACTCCTGATATGGGCAGTCTGGAATCTCCATTCTTGTCGTCCCCGCGTTCAGTCAGCAGTCCTGACCCAGCCAAGGGTAGCATGAGTCCTCAGTTTGAAAATAGTGGTAGTGGCAGTGGTCAGAGCATGAACGGCAGTTCCCCGAGCATTAATACAATAAATGGCGGTACTCCTTCCCTTGGTGCGGTGCATTTACGCAGCTTCAAATCGGTGCGCCTTGCTCCGAAACTCGCAGAGAAAGGTCGTAACGTCTCATTCAATCGTGGTAAACCACCCGCGTCCTCTCCAGCTTCGCCGAATATAACGTCGCCAACACTTGGATCCTCCAATAAGAGTGCACCGTCACCGAACCTACCGGGGTTCGCATCACCATTGCCGAGGGGACCGCCTCCACCTCGACCTGCTCCGGCTCCTCCTTTGGAACTGTCTAGTACGCAGCCGCTGAGACCCAGCAATAAGTCCTATGGAGCTCATTCTGCGGGTTGGCATGCTCACATGGGCAGTAGAGATGACCACATAGAAGATCGCGAATTCACTGCCACCCGGCCAGCTCCACCCCCTCCATCATCAACCCGTCCAGCACCCCCCGTTCCGGCAGCCAACGGGGCTCCGAAGCTTAATCAGGATCCTAGTGTTGACACGAAGCCTGAACAGAAGCTTGTTGACCGCTCGGCAGAAAGTGCTCCCGAACACGCAAAATCCGATCTGAAAGAGAAACGTCGCTCTGCTGGGAAAGAGGTCGCCAACAAAGAAGAGGAGCTTCGCCAGCTTCAATTGGCGATCGGTGGTCCTAATGGTGAACTGCCAAAACCTGGAGTGAGTGATAAATCCTCTGCGGGTACTGAGGGTGCAATTTCAGCCAAATCCCAGGCAGAGAATAAGGACACGGCCATAGCTGAGCAACAGGCTAGAAAAGCAGAACTTCAGAAGCAGCGACGTCGCGAAGCCCGCGAACAAAAGGACCGAGAAACCTTAAAGAAACTGGCTCTTATCTGCACTCAGATGGATCCCACTTCCTTGTACCGAAATCTCTCAAAGATTGGTCAGGGTGCTTCTGGTGGTGTGTTTTTGGCTGATCCCGTGTTGGGTAATGGCAAGGTTGCCATCAAGCAAATGCAACTGGAGAAGCAACCTAAGAAAGATCTGATAGCCAATGAAATTCTTGTGATGAAACAGGCGCGGCACGACAATATCGTCAACTTTCGCGATGCATACATTCACCAGGGTGATCTGTGGATAGTTATGGATTATATGGAGGGCGGCTCGCTTACGGATGTGATTTCTCACAATATGATGACCGAGCCCCAAATTGGAGCCGTTTGTCGGGAAACGCTGAAGGGATTGACACATCTTCACGCGAGTGGTGTAATTCATCGTGATATCAAGAGCGACAACATTTTATTGTCCTTAAATGGCGATATTAAGCTAACTGATTTTGGCTACTGTGCCCAGATAACGGAATCGCAGAAACGAAACACACTTGTCGGCACGCCCTATTGGATGGCCCCCGAAGTTATTACTCGTAAAGATTACGACGCGAGAATAGACGTATGGAGTCTGGGAATCATGGCAATTGAGATGATTGAGGGCGAACCACCATACCTTAATGAACAGCCGGTTAAGGCCCTGTATATGATCATTTCCAACGGCACCCCAGAAATTCATGAGCCTGAGCATCTAAGTGACGAATTGAAAAACTTTTTGGACAGATCCCTTCGTGTGGATGTTGACGAACGTGCGACCGCTAAGGAACTGCTGAATGATCCCTTCATATTGGCGGCAGCGCCATGCAGCAGCTTAGCTCCTCTGGTAAAGGCGGCGAGAATCGCTAAAACTGTGGAGCAGAAATGATTTAATCACAAAACCCCTGCCAACGCCGAACATTTTCTTCCGGCTGACTGTGGTATTTTTATTTATTTATTATGCTGTTTTAATGTATTTCTCACAAACAGGCAGTACTTCCATGTAAAAACAGTAAAACAATCACTGAAAATCAGTCAATCAATCAAGAGGTGCCATTATTATTAATGTTAATATTGATTAATTAGTGTCTAACGTAATTTTAATCCATCAAAATAGGATATGGAGGGACAAATAAGATCACGCTTCTTTTCTCAGGGGAACTCTTCTTTGTTGTCAATATTACCGGAAGCGGGTAGTCCCAAAACTTCCTGGAAAGGACGGCCTTCAGCTGCTTTGAGGGCCGCGGGCCATTTGGATTTATCCGTCTCGCAGGCATCTATAGCAACATCGCGACCACCGTAATCAGTCTTCTTCGTACGGCTTTTGGACTTGGGAACTCGGAACAGCCAGTAAAGGAAGATGCATCCTACAACATTGAAACCAATGTAAGACCAGAATATACCGAAATTGCGCCATCTGTAGCTGTAAGGCGCTTCAATTGTGGCCAAGAACTGGTTGGTGCTCTTTAGTCGGCAATATTGGCAATTAGAAGTGGCATTAGGGTCTTTGAAGTAACCGGCAGCGGAAGGAAAATTGTCGAAGAACTTTTGGAAATATTTCTGACAAGTGAGTCCAGAAGGAGGATCCAGCTTGAGCCATTCATTGGAAGCACAGTTAACAGGAGCATTAGAAATGGCGACTGTCAACATACCCAGAATCCAATACTGCATCGGACTCACACGATACATGAACTGCCAGAATCCAGGCATCGTATAACGGGTGACCAGCACACCAGCAAACATCAGCGACATAGTGAACAACAGAACAGACACATTGGCCGCCGTTTGTGAATCCTCCATCGGAGCACCCAGCAGGAATCCCAAGGTGATCACCCAAATGAAGTATGCGATAATGTAAAATAACGTCAAGCCTCCACGGTGAGTCATCTGGTGTGCGAACCGGGCCTCACGATACAGACCGGCAGGGTAATACCACGAAACGAATGACAAGATGGCGACGAAAATCTGCCAAGGCAATTCAGCAGTTATAGCAGCCAGCAAAAATGCCTTCCATGAAAAAATCTTAGAAGGACGTTCACGAGCTTCGAACAAATTTCTTTGCTTGCTAAACACATCAACAAAGGCATTCATCATAGGATTCAAACAGATGGTGAACATGAATACGCTGAACATCAAATCTTGCATACCCTGAATTGAGGTATCAGCTTTGAAGAAGACGAAGCCATTGAAAATAGCGCTAACAACGTTGATGCCGATCTTGGGCCAAATATACATGGGATCACGCCAATGCTGCTGCAAATTGCGATGCACCGCTAGCAAATATTGACGCCAGAAAGGAGCTGCGAACTCACCACTATCAGGAGTCTTTTCGGATTGATTAGTGTCCTTCGCATCAAATTCGTGCAACATACGGTCCAGTTCAGCACGTACGGCCTGTCGTTCCGGCGAATGCAACCACACATCGGCATAATCATATCGTGCGTGAGACCCAGGGGCAGCACCAATTACGCTAAGCATCCATTCGGCCGGATTAGCATCTGGAGGACACGGATCAGCACCATACTTCTCAAAGTAGCCAGTGAGTGTCTTTGAGTTCTCGCCAATATCACCAAAGTAAACGGTACGACCACCACGCGCCAAGAACAAGAGCCGATCGAATTGTTGAAGCAGCAGAGCTGAGGGCTGGTGAATCGTACATAGGATAGCCTGTCCAGCATTCGACAGCTTCTTCATTAGCTGACAAACACTCCACGCAGTTTGCGAATCTAACCCAGATGTCGGCTCATCGAGGAAAAGTAATAGTTTAGGCTTGGCGGCCATCTCAACACCAATGGTTAGACGCTTGCGCTGCTCAACATTTAGTCCCTTTCCGGGAACGCCAACTACGGCATCGGCATATGACTCCATCTCCAAAATCTTGATGACGTTATCCACATACGCGATCTTCTCCTTGCGAGGCACGCTGTTTGGTTGACGAAGAAGAGCAGAGAATACAAGGGCCTCACGCACAGTACTCGTTTCTAAGTGAAGATCCTGTTGCATAGCATACCCAGTTGTGCGCTGGAAGCTATCATCACGGGGAATGCCATTAACGAACATTTGACCCGTGACAACGCCCATCGTAACACGATTAGCAAGAGTATCCAAAAGAGTGGTCTTACCCGCACCAGAAGCACCCATCAGAGCGGTCAAAGTTCCAGGTTTAACCCAGCCATCCACGTAGTTCAGCAATCTTCGAGGCTCGCCTTTGATTTTGATGTCGTAGCAAACATCCTTCCAGTAGAAAATGTCATTAGATGCGTCAATCAATGCTTCAGCCTTCTCCTCGCTGCCGTCTTCTGACTTCAAGGATCCCACTTGTTCGGCTTGGCTTAGCACGCCTTGATCCCCTGATGATTCCTTATCGAGTCTCTTACGCGCCTTCGTGAGCTTCCGAACAATGGAGCGCGGGAATACTAGAACCTCGCCCTTGGTTCGCTCACCCGGGTTGAGGTAGACACACAACATATACGTGAACAGGAAAAAGAAAACGAAACCAACTTCAATACCCCAATTTCGCCATTGGTGATCAAAGCTGTACTCGTAAACATTATTAATGTAGTCGTCACCCAAAATGGACGTTTTTCCGGCCACAGCACCACCAGAACCACAAATAAAGCTGTTTCCCGATGCCTTATCTGGCGTGTAAGGAATGAAAGCATTTTGAGCGCATGGGAAGACGCGATTGTGAAACTCGTTAGTCACCAAAGATTCAAAAGCATACGCCAGCGGATCAATATAAGGGCCACCTGCGGTCCAGAAGTGTTTGAGCTTACGATTGGGAATAATGAAACCGGTGAAAAGAACCATGGCCATGAGAATCACGTTAGCCGGAATCATGGCTTCGGAAATAGTATTCACAGTGGCACCAATAGTTCGGAAGAAATGAGACATCATCAGCGTGGCAGTGAAATTCATCAGGAGGTAGAAGAAGAAGTTACCCGCATTGATGCGCAATCCTGCTAAGAAATAGAGCACAATGTTGAAGAGAATCGCATTGATAATCTTGACGGGCATTTCTGTTGTGATTGAGGCCAATGCATCAACTGCCGGATGATAGAAGGCATACATATGATGCTTCTGAACAATGGCACGAGACTCGAACAGCGAGAAAATTTCCAACATAGCAGAAAACGCATTGAACAACAGCGCAAAAAACAATAGAGCTGTACGACCATAAAAAGACCCGGTATCATCAGTTAAGCGGTAAAACATTGAGGCAATAACGAATGCCATGGCTGTATTACCCAGAATGGTCGTAAGGGGCATTTGAGGATCTCCCTTGAGGCGCTGGAATCCACGTAGTGTCAAAGCAACCAACTGTTCAGACCAACTGGCCATATAAACTGCCTTCTTGGGAAGTTTTGGATCCTGACGGCTACGGTAAGCTTCACGGAAGGCCATACTGGGCTCTCCACCGAATGGGTTCAGTTGATTGTACTCATCAATCTCAGCGATTAGCTCCTTGTAAAGATCAGACTGACGCCAGAGATCGTTGAACTCTTTCGCCGTACGAGGAACTCTCTTTTCCATTCCCTTGAAAGGTTCACGTTCGGTCGGTTGAGATAGAGATGTAAGGAAATCAGGGGTGGACTGGCGAGGCTTCGGCTCCCAACCTTGGTCCATGAAGAACTGGCGAGCCTTCCCAATAGGACCGAAGTAAATCTGGTAACCCTCATAAAGGACAATAACTCGAGTGAACATCTCATACATCTCCTCAGATGCTTGATAAACAGCAACCAAAGGAGTGGAACCAAAGGTTTCAGCAGAATTGCGAAGCGTTTGAATAAACTCATTAGCCGTGGCAGAATCCAATCCACGTGTGGAGTTATCCCAGCACTGAATGGAGGAACCAGCCAAAGAGAGCTCAGCAATAGACACACGCTTGCGCTCACCTCCGCTGACACCGCGGATCAAGTCGGAACCCACACGGGTGTTCATCGTATGGGACAAACCATACTGAGCCATGACAATATCCCGCATATACTTCGCGTATTCCAGGCGAGTGGTCCCAGGAATGCGATTGTGCGGGGTTTTCAACCGCGAGGCGAAAAGCAAGGTCTGTCCCACTGTGAGTTGAGGGAAGTGGAGTTCTGTCTCCGCACAGTATGTGACATTACCACGATAAGAGTGGGAAATTTCCTTTGGAGTCAGTCCCTGGTAATTGATTACCGTGTCTTTGCCGATAGAAAAGCCATGCGTCTGGCTGGCCATTGTCCGCAAGAATGTTGAGCAACCAGCACCAGGCCGTCCCAAAACCATAAGCAACTCACCGGGCTTCACGATACCATCCATAGGTTTGAGAATATCCACTCGTGCCGCATCATTCTTAGAAGTAGCGCCCTTGATCATGCTGAGAGTTTTCTCAATAGCAAAAACGGGGGTATTTGCAACGGTTAACTGATAATTGACGTCCGCGGCTTCACCATGCGCGTGCAGATTCTTGAATGACACGCCCAAGGAGTCATCAAGATAGCGATCAGGGCTTTCGTGGAAAATGTTGTACATCAGCTTCGACCATTTCCTAGAATTGAACTCTGGAGAGTTCGGATCCAGAGTGGGATCGCCGGTATCAAACGGATTTTGAACTCCCGGATCGGTAGCCAGACTTGAAGTTCGAGACAATGTGCGGGCAATGGTCAGCAAATTGTCCTCTTCAGGGCCATTGTATGGCTTCTCGGTCTCTTCTGAGAATGCGTCGCTACTAAGCGATCTCTCATTAGAACCATTACCAGCAACCATGATTCCTTCTAACTATCCAAATTGAATTTCACTTAGAAACAGGAAAAAAACAATGCTGGGAAGTTAAAGTGAATCTGTTGTCTTTAGAATCAGTACCTGATAACAATGAGCAATGTTGTTTTGGGTGAATGTTTTTATAATATATATGGTGAAAACATGTGTGTGTGATCAGTTTATACTCTTCCTTACCCTATGTACGGGCGAGAGGGGCGCGAGATACACAACATGACTGCATGTATGCTGACAAAGTCATAGCGGCTCGGATATGAAAATACCGAGCCGCGAGAAACCTTAGGATGGCCGCACCTATTGAAAACGCTCTAGCGGTGATCCTAGCCTTTACTCGAAAGTGAGCATTTAGTAGTGTATTTTTGAAAGTAACCTTTCAACTCTACAGCCCGCAGGATAAATGCTACAATTTCCGTACTCTCAAATCCTTGCGATATATATTTAGAACACTAGAACAAATTATTAGCTATCTTTGTCCGCCTAAGTCATATTCCGAGATTCCCTATTGGGCTCAGTACATTACCCCAGACCTGATAGAGACAACAACACGTACACAGCCAGAGTGCCCACTACTGTCCTAACCTGTTTCTGCAAGTGATGCAGAGGTAACTATAATATGGGCCCTTGTAATTTTCAATTTTATCTCGACCGATTCTCTGTAAATTTGAATAGACGGCCACGTAGCTTCGGCATGCTTGTCAGAGGTTTAGGGGCAATTGGTTCGATGAGCTAAGAAGAGCCGCAACGCGTGCCCCCGCCCCCCACTTCTCGGAAAAACATGGGAAACGGCTAGTAATACTAGTAGTACTGTTTAAGTAAGTTTACGGAAATAAAAACTATGATGAAGGTACAGGGTCTGTCTACTCGCTTAATTATGCTCCTGTGTGCTCAAGTGTGAAAGCCATCGCCGTTTTAAAGTAAGCCAATATACATTTCCCATCAGTCTCTCCATCTCGTCCTTTCTAGGCCGAGGTCTTGTTGTATGCGTTCACTCTTGTGGGACCCAAAGCGAAGTGGATACTATTGCAGACTTTGAGAAATATAATTCATCATTCCCGGCAATTATATGTCTAATGTACCCTTCCGATAATAGCTGCACGTTGGGGGTACGGTGTGACCTTGCCCAGATCACCTCGGAATCGGCTTCCACAATTCCGTCTGCGCCTCTATGATGATGGTCAGGTTCGTGGTTCGGAATTGTGGCTCAAATCTTCCGGGGCCGACACTTCCTAAGCCTAACCGTTGCAAATGATGCAATCTAATTGAGTACACGCCACCTACGTCAGTGGCGTACATACTCTATGAGAGGTAGCTTAATTTGGATCCTCGATACGCTTCTGGATACTTTGTGTATGTGTGTATTCACAATAGCTCTTATAAGTTCTAAATTTCATAGTACCAATTTATCACACGTTCCTAGGAGTTCATAAACTCATTCTCATGATATGTAAACGCGTAAAATGTCTTGAATAAAAAATCACCGGCAGCGAACTTAGTTTCTAGACCCTAGTCTCGATGATTTGCAAGAGCAGACGAAGCTCTAATTGTGAGTATGCTGCTTAGTTAGTGTGATTCGATGATCTGGTGATTGCGGAGATCCTTTCCAAGCTTAAGGTCAATTACAAACGTATTCATATTATTAAGGCGGGATGAGAGAGGCATATTTCGCAACAATTTGCCCATAGCATGGGAACAAATATAATAGATATATGATAACTTTTGAGGGTAGTCAGACTGACTCTGGCACCCACACTATGTCTCTTGGCGTCTAATGGTCATGAGAGGGTAGGGTGAGGACCGCGTAACACGCAAACCACCCTGGCCTCATAAACAGGGTCCCTTACATTTTGAGGACCATACCTGTAGGGGGGACTCATAATAGCGTTACGAGCTGCCGTACTACCAGAAGTACCCCAAAGTTCATAATATCATTGGCACGGGTTAGCTGAGATATCGTTACGATGTACTTGCCCACAGCTCTAATATAGTGTGAATTGAGGTTACTTGTGCTGTATCGCCATACCGCGTGCGATATATAGATCGCCCAAATACAGGTGTGCCAAAGAAAATTGGAAATTTATAATGGCAATGGCACGCCGAACGAACCACTATGGGACTTGGCAACCATAAATGCCACTTCTTCGTAATATATGGGAACGACGACGTCGGTGATAAAACAAATTCGTCAACAGCACTCATTATATTATCCACTCGATAAGGTATTTTTTCCACTAAGAATCATCTGTTCCACTGATTGTCACGCGCTGGGTGCGATGTGCTATCATACACTCTCTTCTGTTCTATAGTTCCTGAGGTAGAAGTTTTTCTCAACTAAACATCCCTTCAACCAGGTATAGTGGCAATTACTACTTTTCACGGGGTGTTGAGTGGCACTTGCCTCCTTTATTTTCCTCCAGAAATTTATTCCTCACTTGTTCTCCTTTTTTTCCTTGGCTAGGTTTATTCCCTGCATTAATTTCTTCTTATCCTAGTATCTTTTCCAATTACAGTGCTCTGCGCTGAATTATGACCATTTGGTATTATTGAAGTGACGTCCCAAGATGTCACTTTGGGTGTCACTTCCCTTGCTAGTTACCTTCCACTAGTTTACTCCCTCCACCAGCTTCTGATTAACTTCCCACTGACATCCTTCAATATATATGTGGGCATAGTCAATGATTACCCTCTGCTACCTACTGCGTCTTATAAAGGGTAATTCTGAACCGAACATCCTACCCTCAAGCAAGCATCTGCCTGCTTTACCCTGAGCGTTGGTGATAGTTACCACAAGCAGCGTCGCATCATGTGATAACGGTTGATGGGCAAGCCTTTGAACAAATATTTTTTGATTTTCTGGGTAAACAACGGCGGTCTGCTCTGCAGTAAATTCATGCAACGAATGTCCAAAGTCAGTGAATACGTTGCACGAATTGCCGAGAAAAATGCGTCGCTGAACGCAATCATTGCTCAGTATGATTTCAGCGAACTGAAATCCGCACTAAAAAGCGGTGAACCGAAAGAACCCGGCCTGGTGTGGCTGATCAAAGACAACATGTGCACCAAACGATTGCCTACCACCTGTGGCTCCAAGATCTTGAAAACTTTTGTAAGTCCCTACGATGCCACCATCATCGAACATATCCGTCGCGAGAACGGCATCATCCTCGGCAAGACCAACATGGACGAGTTTGCCATGGGCACCGATAATATTTACAGCGTGTTTGGCCCCGTGCAGAACCCGTTATTTCCAGGACAGAACCGGTCGCCCGGAGGCTCCAGCGGTGGCAGTGCGGCAGCGGTTGCTGCCAAATTTTGCGACGTTGCCCTGGGCTCCGATACCGGTGGCTCCATCCGGCTCCCGGCTGCGTTCTGCTCCGTGTTCGGCTTCAAGCCCAGTTATGGTCGCATCTCTCGGTTTGGAGTGATCAGCTATGCCCAGAGCCTGGATACGGTGGGCATGTTCACACGCTCGCTGCCGGAAATGCGTGAGGCGTTTCGGGTTCTGGATCACTACGATCCACTGGATGGCACGTCAGTGACCAACGAGACCCGAGCCAAGTTTCCTTCCGGAGCCCCTCGGGATCGTCCTCTCAAGATTGGCGTCATCTACGAGGCAATTGTGGAAATGGATCCGGAGATCCGCCAGAAATGGCTGGACTGCTTGCTGGCTTTGCAAGACCAAGGCCACGAGATCATCGAGGTGAGCGTTCCTAGCCTCAAGCTGGCGCTTCCCACTTACTTCACTCTGAGCCCGGCCGAGGCCAGCTCCAATTTGGCTCGCTATGATGGCATCCGTTACGGCCAGCGAGCCTCCGCCGATATGGACGACATCAACAAGATTCTATACGGCCCCACCCGATCCCAAGGGTTCGGACAGGAAGTTCAGCGCCGGTTGCTACTTGGAACATTCAACCTCACCGCCGAAGCCTACGACGAGCATTTCTTGAAGGCGCAGAAGGTCCGTCGCATGGTCATCGACGACTTCAACCGGGTGTTCTCCAGGGAGAACCCGCTGTTCCCCACCGCAGACGTCCATGAGACGGGCAGCGAGTTGAAGGTGGATGTGTTTGTGAACCCCACATCGCCGAACGTGGCCGGCTCCATCAACAATCACAGTGCCGAGAACAACGTCGAGGACATCTTGGGCGATGTGCTGACCATCCCGGCCAATCTCGCCGGCTTGCCAGCCATCTCGATCCCAGTGGGCCGGTCCATGGGTATGGAGGTCTGGGCTCAGTATGGCGATGATGCCACGGTGCTGGATGTGGCCGAGATGGTCCACAACATATTCCGGTACGAGAGCGGCGTCGACATTTGAAGCTGTCGCACTCACGTACATTGTACATACCTAATAATTACGTATTTTTTTTGTCTTCCCGATCATAGAGCGAATTTCACTACTACTTTCAGAATTAATTAAGTTTTGCAAATGTTGTTGCTTGTGCTCGACGCGGGGGGCAGTTGCCTAATCTAGTATCATTCAATGGTGCACGAGGATAGGGGTGGTTCTAAGGGATATGGTGGGCAAGGGCCCTTAGTGTTGCATCCGTAATGCTCGTTCGTCGGAGTCTGCAGCCGGTCGTGAATTTCGCCCGCGTCGTGGTGTGGCGAGGCGGCGCGCGGTTCGCTCACTCAAAAGCTCACTCTAAGCCACAGGTCAGAGATGTGTTGGTGGTCGGCGGTGGCCCTGCGGGGCTGTCGCTGGCCAGTGGACTGCAGCATTCCCGGTTGGGCCGCGACCTTGACGTCGCCGTAGTCGATGCCCAGCCCATTGCCGAGACGTTGGCCCCGTGGGCGGCAGAGCATGCACCGGAAAACGGGCGTCAGATCGGAAACCGCGTCATCAGCCTCACCCCTAAGTCAGTGGCCTATCTCGAGAAAATAGGCGCGTGGGACTATGTCCTCAAGGACCGCATCATGCCCTACGACGAGATGAGAGTGTGGGATGGTGAAAGTGGTGCTTCCATTGAGTTCGACGGGTGGAGCGCCGAGTCCAGCATTGTGGCCACAATGATCGAGAACGCCAATTTGCAACAGGCGTTGTACCGGTCCTTAACCAACCCCCAGCTAATCCACGCCGGGGTAGAGTCCATTGCCAGATCGCCCAAGACGCACTGGCCCGTGGTGACCCTTACCAATGGCTTGCAGATCGAGGCCCGGCTGCTTGTGGGCGCCGACGGGCAGCAGAGCCCCGTGCGCAAGTTCAGCGGAATCGAGTCCCGAGGCTGGGACTACAACCGATTCGGTGTCGTAGCCACGCTCATGCTGGAGTATGATAACTCCCGGGCCGTAGCTTACCAGCGATTCTTACGCACGGGCCCCCTGGCTGTGTTGCCGCTGCCGGATGGTCGGGCGACCCTGGTGTGGTCGACGATGCCCGAGCGGGCGAAATGGCTGCGCCAGCTCGAACCGCCCGCCATGGCTGCCATGGTTAACGCCGGCACCCGCTTAGAAATGGTGGACATCGACTACCTACACACGATCGATCCTAGTCACACCTCGGAGATTGTCGACGAGGTGCAATGGAGGCTGGACCAGCGCGCGCCGGAGCAGCTAGACCACGACGACGACGGTTCCCTCCCCGTGTTCGTCGACAGCGTGGAGCCAGGATCGGTGGCGGCTTTTCCACTACGAATGCGGCATGCAGACTCCTACATCGAGGACCGCGTGGCCCTTGTGGGAGACGCTGCCCACGCTACTCACCCGCTCAGCGGCCAAGGCCTGAACATGGGCCAGCGTGACGTGCAGAGCTTGGTGGCCGCTCTGGAAGCGGCCATCGAACGAGGGCTGGACATCGGCAGTCACTTGGCCCTGGAACCATACCCACGCGAATGCTACGCAGCGAATCATGCTATTCTTGGTGTCAATGACAAGCTCCATAAACTGTACAGCACGGACTTCTGGCCCGTAGTGGCTGCCCGGTCGGCCGGGCTCACCCTCGTCGACAATCTGAGTTGGGTGAAAGACTTCGCCATGCGCCAGGCTCAGTAATTGCATATATAGTTAATTAATGACGATTGTTTAGGACGATGAAGTGCATACTTCTTCCAATGGTGCGCAGGTGTTTCTATTCCCAGGCGATGTGCTACCTTTGGTTTATTCCTTCCATGGGTTGTGCCACCCGCTTCTATATTCTCCGGACAATCGCTTCTCTGTAAACAGACTGTTTGATATTCTCTCGTTGCCTCGATGTTTATGCGTCGACAAAGCTCCCTTTGGTTCGTGTCTACAGCACATACAATTGATATTTGTCTCCAAGAGATTGCATATGGACATGTGCTCTCCTCTAAAGATTTCTAAGAATAGTTGTTTGATGACTGCATGAAGAATTGATTTTTGATAGATAAGTATTGAAGTTGATATATTTGTGCGTATAAGTTTACGAATATCCACTGAGCATTGTCCGTAATTTATATGCGTGGGAGAGAATATTGGCTCGCCGGGCCATATTTGGTACAACCTCGAGGGATTGGGTTCGTTCCCCGGTTAGGATACACATATTAATTTCAACGCACAGGCACTACCCTGTTGTAGCAGCCTTGGTGTCGCGATGATCCATGTATTGGGGGCAGGCAACATCGGCAGCTTGTTTGCATTATCACTGGCCCGCAAATACCCCGTGCAGTTCTTACTGAGACCGTCGACTTTCAAGGCCTATGCCGACGTCTGTAAAAGCACGGTGCAGATGAACGTCCCCAAGGTTGGAGGCGCCGTGTTTGAAAGCCAGATCCCGGCCGAATCGATCTCGCCGAAGCTGACGAGTAGTGAATTGGCGATAGAGAAGCTGGTGGTGGCCGTCAAGGCCCATGACGTTGTCTCGGCCCTGGCCAGCGTGCGCCGGAACATCACCGAAAGCTCCCAGATCCTGGTTCTACACAACGGCATGGGGGTGTGGGAGCACATCCAGGAGTCATGGGACGGTGCTTTGCCCCAATTCGCTTTCGGTGTCACCGACGCCGGCGTCAAGCGACATCCGCCAATGTGGAAATTCGACTACACGGGACGCGGCCTCTGCACGGTTTCTCGGCCACCAACGAGCGACACCAGCCCAATGCCACTGCTGGACAACCTTGTGAACACACCCGAGCTGGTGGTTACCGAAAATGTGCCGTGGGATGTCTTTACTATGCAGCAGAAGCGGAAACTGGTGGTCAACGCAGCAATCAACCCGCTTACCGCCTTGATGCAGTGCGAAAATGGCGCCTTACCTATCCTGGATGAGCGCCAGGGGCTGATTTACAAGATTGTTCAGGAGAGCTGCCGGATCCTTGATCTGGACAAGCGCGAACTCATGGACGTGGTAGCCAGTGTCATCGAGCGCACGGCCACAAACCACTCGTCCATGCTTAGCGACGTGGAGAATGGCAGAGTGTCGGAAATAGAAAATATTAACGGGTATATCGCCCGCGAGGCTAAACGTCAGGGCAAAACCGCGCCGCTTAACAGCATGTTACGAGATCTGGTGCGCATGCGAGTGCGCCAGACCCGTCGGGAGCTGGACAGCGCCGTTCCATTGGTTGCTTAACTTCACGACTCTTAATGACACTATAATCTAGATACGATCGATCTCCTTACCATTCTGGTGTATGGTTCACTTGGTCGCTACATTTTTTCTGGTAATTAATGCATGTCTCATTACACAATTGGAGGGGCTGAACAATGCACGACTATGTCAAACCAGGCAAAATTGTTATAGCCAGTCATATTGCCTTAAGCATGGGTACCCTTCTCGTGCACGATATTTCATTCCGGTTTTTGCCCGCTTTCAGCGTCATTGACCGAGGACCCACTGAAAAACGCCCTTGTGCCCGGTCATACTTTTTCCAAGATGCTCACATGTATCGCGAGTAGCGCTACCAAATCGGATCGCTTCGACTTGATGTTCCGCATATCGGCAATCATACCTCTGGCGATCTCTCTGAGAAGACGAGCGGACGCCGTCTGAAATCGTCCACCATCATCATAGCCAGCTATCATGTTGCCCAGCACATTTTCGCTGGCCTCAGGCTGGCATGCTGCCAGTGCCACCTCGGTTCGAAAGCTGGGCTGGCCGTCGCGGTCGATCGTGTACTCCTGCCAGTATCCCTTCTCTTGCAGCCAGCGCCGCCACGGCTCGGTCAATCGCGATTCGAGGGCCGAAGTCACATCCACGAAGTCCCACATGTTAGGCTCGACGATGAATCCGTACTCGACCAGGAGAAAGGCATTGTCGTGCGGGCCGTAAGAGAACGTCAGCTCCTCGCCGCGCTGGTATGCCCGCTGAGTGGTCACCGTGATCCCCCGGAAGTCGCTTTCTACTTTGAGGGCATCTTTAGCCAGCGGCGTGTGGTTCAGATAGTCCACTGCCGGGGCCAGCGTCATGCCTCCGTGGTGCCAGTACAAACACCGAGTGTTCACGGCCTTCCACGCCCATGCACACTCGTCAGGGCCGAAACTGCCCGTCAGTTTGTCGGCAAACGCATCGATCTCACGCAATTGTGTCGCGATCTTCCTCTGGTTGGGCGCCAGCTGCCTTTCTGGAGCCGGCCAAGAAACAGGCATGCTATCAAAGTCCGGGGGTAGAGATTCAACCCACAGGTCTTCGCCGCTCCGTTTTTTGCGGGCGAGCAATTCACACGCAAGAATCTCGTGCGCCGTCCATTCTACGTCTGCATCAGACCCTTGGTGGGGGCTGGCAGTATCCACATTGATGAGCAGATCGGGCGGGATGCGAATAATCACCTGGTGGGCTGCTACCGCAGCGGTGCACACCACACTATTGCCTCGACCAGGGATTGTGTCGACGCGGATGCCATTGGCCCACACGAATCGCGGGGACCGCGCTCGGAGCTGCTCAATGACGTCCATCCACTCGTGGGCCTACGGGCTATCGTAGGTCCGACTTTCGTCGATCCGGTCAGGGTTGGGCAAGCCGGTGAAAAATCCCCAGCATAGACCGTCGGCAGCAGCGTTGAACCGCGGATTTGCGGATGATCAAGTACTTCCCGCCGGTGAGAACCAGCTATCGTGCCGCCGATGCCGTACAGCAGAAAATGAGTCGAGCTCTGCTGGACTTCAAAAAAAATCACCCGCTACTCGGCCCCAATGCCCCGCCTCACCCACCAACTGCCCCCACGGAGTCCCCCCCAACCATGGCTCTGCTGGCCTTCGAAATGCATTCGACCTACACACTGGGCCGGCGTCAAAAGGCCGAGGTCGCCTCTGAGCTCGCCAACTCAATAGGCTCGAAACCGCCCCTCCCCTATGAGATTGTGGAAACACTGCGCGGTGGTCACACCACTTTCCACGGCCCCGGCCAATTAGTACTCTACCCCATCCTGGACCTGCAGCGACTGGGAATAAAAGTGCGCGAATATGTCTGTATGCTTGAGAAAAGCATAGTATCCGTGCTTCGGGACTGCTACCAAATCAACGCCGAGCAGCGGCCCGGTGCCGGCATGAACGGCGTGTGGATCGCCAACGCCGCGCTGCCTCAAAAGATCGCCTCCGTGGGCGTACATGTGCGGCGAAACGTCACCTCTCATGGATTGGCGCTGAACGTGGACATGGATTCTTTCTGGTTCCGACAGATCGTGCCATGTAACCTCCCTGGCACTGAAATGGTCTCCATGGCCCAGTTCACGACCCAAAAACCCGACCTCGCGACGGTGAGCAATCAATTGGTGCAAGAGCTGGCCCGCCGGCTCGGGGTCCAGATAGAAATTCAGATAGACTCGTCCGAATCGTAGCATCTTACGTCCAAGAGCAGATCACCACTTGGCCGGTGCATGACCAATAAATGGTCGTTACTTGGTCAACAGTTGACCACTATATGGCCACGACATGACCGCTATATACATGACCTCGCATAGCCTCCATTAATGTGGCCCTCTATGAATATGGCCAATTTGGCCGCTTTAGAAAACTATAGAACTCGCAAAATTCATGACACATAAACACCAGAAAAGCATTACAAACAACTAAACAAGCAATCGAACCGAGAGGACTCATCTCCAGGTGCGAAGCACGTTGTAGACGGCCCGGGTGTTAAACTGGAGCCACTCCGACACCGAACTCTCCGCGTACTCCGCGGTGGCCAGGACATTCACCAGCTTTTCGGCGAGTGCCCGGGTATCCCGTTGGTTCAGCGAGTTGTCTCGGGACTGGAACGCTTCCAGAGCGGCATAAACCCCGACCAGTGCTCCGCGCCGAGTGTACCACTGAGTGTCGGGGCTGCGGTCACCGGCCTTGTACCAGAGCTCGTCAGCGATCTCACCAAGCAGTGACGCCGACTTGGCGACGTCGCCGTTCCGGAGAGTGAGGGCAATGGCCTCGGCAAGCCGGCTGGGCCCCAGCTTCTTATTGCCGTCCAACCGATACAGAATCAAATCCTTGAGCCGAGCAAACCCGGGATCGCTCTCAGGGTTGTGCTTGCGCAGCGCCTCCAGCTGCTGGCGGTAGTGAAAGGCCACCAGGTCCGACTTGCCAAACAGCGAGGTTCCCTGATCGCTCATCCCGTTGTCACGCAGCGTCTCCACCAACGAATCTTCCCAGCCGTGCTGCGGCACAAGTTCCATCGCCTGCGCCAGCAGTTTCTCCGCGCTCACGCCCGCGGCCGCGCCTTTTGTGCTGAACAGCCGTAACGGCCTAACCGTGGTTCTTAGCATGCGGAGAAAGGCTAGGGCACACCGATTCCGCCGTGATAGGCGCACAGCCACCGTGCACAACCGTCTCAATAATTACATGTTTTATAAAATTAATACCGATCAATTCCTCGAAGATAAGTATTCCTCGTCTCGCAGTTTCAGTATCTGCGGCCCCCGCTGGCCGTGGCGGGGGCGATGATTGCCAATGGCCTTTTTCAGGGCAAACGGCATTCAGCAATGAAATTGCTACCATCAGTGAGCGCAGTGCCCTAAAATTTCCTGATTGAGCCTTCGATCCTCCCGGTCTCGTCCTCAGGCTGACATTGACGTTTCAAACCGCGTCGGCGACGCCGGCCCGGGCCCCGCTGCACACCCCTTGACCCTAGAGACTCACGCTACCACCCGCCAACGCGCTCTACGCAAACCCCCCCGAGTTGGCATGGAAAAGAAGCGGTTCAAGCGCTCGCAGTTCGCCGTGGTGCTGGTGCTAGCACCGCTCAACAATACTTTCGAACGCAAATGCCTGGTCGTGCCGTTCGCGCCAGAGGTCCTCAAGTTGGGCCGGCAAACCACGGCCCGCACGGCGGCGGCGTCAGATAACGGGTATTTCGACAGCCGCGTCCTGTCCCGACAGCACGCGGAGATCTGGGCCGAGCGCGAGACCGGACAGGTGTGGTTGCGCGACTGCAAAAGCAGTAACGGAACGTACATCAACAAGCAGCGGCTGAGTCCTGAGAACACCGAGTCGGAGCCGTTCGAGCTCAAGCGCAACGACGAGTTGTATCTGGGCATCGATATCGTCAGCAACGATGATCCCAAGCAGATGTATCACCGGATATCGGCTCGCGTCGAGAAGGTCAGCATGTTGCTTCTGCAGATGAACAATAACGAACAAGTAAATGGCCTGGGGGCCCTCGGGGCCGGTTCCAGCATCCCCAATGGCACCACCAATGGCCAGGCAACTAATGGTCTGCCCAATACCTCGAACGGAGCCGCTAATGGACTGCGCCATCTTCAGATCCCGGCCTCCAACCAAATCTCGCCGTCTCCGTCCCCGTCTGTGTCACGGAAACCCAGTCTAGAAACACTGAAGAATGTCAGCACGCACTCTTCCGGACTTGATGGCCGTAGCTCCGAGGCCATCTTCGGTGCCAATACCTCTCTGGAGTCGATGGCCCTCAACTACGCCAATACCACGGCCGGCGGCATGCTCGTCAAGGACTCAGTAAAGAGCCACGTCGAATTCGAACTCGCTGCCAAGCGGTTGGTCGCCCAGATCAGGGCAGTCAGGGCCGACACTGCCAAGCTTGAGTCCCTATCTGCCTTGCTGACTGAGATCAAGGAGGCAGCCCTGGAGACGGAGAAGCGCGACATACAGGAGCGTGAGAACCTCGAGAAAGAGCGCCAACAGTTCGAGGCTGAGCGCAAGGCCCGACAGGCCGAGGACGCCTCCCGCCACGGGAAGATGAAGTCATCGTCTATGGCGGCCTTGAAGGCAGAGAACGCTCGATACCGGGCCGAGATAGCCAACTACACCAAGTCCTCCCGAGGCGCCCGGTCTCGCGCGCTGTCTTTCCAGTCTTCCGCTGACTCCAGCAGTCATAATCAAGGAAGGCTGCATCCTGTGATTTCCGACTCACGATCTGAGACCAGTAAGTCTGATGGTCCTAGCAAACTCGACGCTAGCCCCCGGTCAGAGATCAGTGCTAGAACCGACCCGCGGTCCTCATCACATTCAACTTCGCATTCGCATTCACATTCGCATTCACCCAAGGAATGGCAGCCCTCGACGCTGAACGCGCGGCATAACGCTATCGTCCTTGTCGGTACGGCCCTACTTGTCACTATTGTCGGCGTGCTGATCATGTTCTTCTTTAATCCACCGATGGCACCGAGTAGTCACAGTCCGCCATTTTTCGAGTTTATTTTGCCGCAGAGATAAGGAGGCTGGACCACGCCCGTCGGGGCTACCAACGGTAAAGAATTGTATTAGTAGTATATATAGGCAATTTCATGGGCAAACTTGGATAGGACTCTGTTTGATGGCGAGTGTGAGTTGTACAACAGCTTAAATCACCAAGCGATCTGGCTTCGGAGAAATGGTTCAACCTTGTTTAGCCACCGGGTTGGTGCGTAAAGCGGGAACGTTACCATGATTACAAGGGCTCCCAGATTAACAATAAAAATTGCACAGAATACCCTGCTGGCAACTACCAGCTTTCTCTTGCGTTGGACACTAGCGGATTTTGATGCTGCCTTTGTGGCGCTGGGCTTGAGCCACAGCAAAAACAATACGTGCAATTTGTCGATATACGGCACGAGCAGCAATGGCGTTTGAACGGAAAGAATGATGTGACAAACCATGAAGTCGTAGGCAAATTGCAGAGTTTCCACAATTTTCACGAGATACTCCTCCGTAATCACAAGCGGAGCTTTGAGCAGATGTTGCCAGCTCGAATACTGCCACCTGCCTGTCCACCATGGATCATTTGTTTCTGTTCGGTTGCGTTGCCTTCGCACAAGAAGAATTGTTAGCAATACATGAAGAAATCGATGAATGCTGGCCACTACCATGACTCCTAGCAAGGTAGTCGTGAACTGACCGGACTCCAGCACGTAGAGAATCCAGTATGAAAGGATCAACGCAAGAAGTGACAATATGTGGACAGTCATTGCTATGATATTCGCGTGTGAAGTCGTACGGCCTACTAAATGTATCATCATGGACACCAGTAACCCGATGAGTAAAATGACCATATTGGAAATCATAGGGATCAGAGCTATCAGTGTCACTCTTAATAGAGCACTTACTTGGGGGATCTCCTGATTTCGCGTGACTTTTTGTGAACCTATGAATATGTAAGGCACCCCAAAAGAAACCATAGATAATGATGCTGCTCCTGCTTCAGAAAAAATGGCGTTTTTGAGCGCAGGTCGGGTACTTTCAGAAGCAATTTTGCGCTTCTTGACTCCCGTAAGCTTTTCCCTTATTTCACGGTTGAATGAGCTCCACGACTCTTGACCAATTGAGCAGCTAGTTATTGACGATGTGGAATTCCAGAACCATAATACCAATTTGCGGTAATCCAAGAAAAAGTCCGTGAACGCAAATTGGTGAGGGTTGTACAGCACGGGGCAGAGACATAGAGAAAAGGTAGTAGCCCAGAACCAGAGGTAGCTTGGACTCCATAACACAACCGAAGCAAAAGTGAGAACCCCTGCCGCTTTCAACCCGCACACGATCTCTGAATGATATCCTGCGTACAGCCGATAAAACGGTATCCGAGAGGTGGCCAGCCCACGGCCGGTCGCTACGTATTTCGCACCACCAAGACTCATGTCTTCCCAGAAGCTCCTAGCATAAATGCGGCATACGAACACTTCAAATAGCATTGATAAAGATCCAAAGTGTCTGGCTATTCTGCCTAGACTTCTGACAAATCCCTTCTCAGTGAGTTCTTGAAAAAGGAGCGGGCACAATGTGACAAAGAAAACAAGAAAAATAGATACAACACAACGCTGAATCCACTCCAGTAGTGGAAGTACATTTTGGCATCCTGCTGGGCGGTGAGGCGCCATAGGACCTAGATCGCGGTCATACTTGCAAATCGTTGAAACCGAGGCGATGGAGCTAATCCATAAAATCACCATCAGAAGCATCTCCAGTGATATCATAATAAAGGCATTGTTTAGATGGAATCCGGGATGCGCGTAATAAAAAGTGATAAATCGATCAAATGGAAGCTGCGCACCCATGTAAAAGTATTCACGGCTTAACATCTGTTCTGCCATCCCAGCTCCTATTTTGGCGGTGAAATTAAGAATTGAAACGAACCCCAGATCACGGCCTTTTCCGCATTGAAAGTATTCACTATGGCGGATTTGCCCGCCTCGTTGAACTGCTGTCATGCCAGCATAGATATCTTCGTTTAAATGCAATCCACGCTGGCCCTTGGAGACACCACCACGAGTTGTCATGTACACTGCGTTCAAAAAGTCAGGGTGGCCATAGTGTAGTTTGGCTCCGATTTTAGCCAAGGTGCGGGAGTAAAGAGTACCGAATGTCTGTTCCTTTCCTGCCGCAACGTCCCCCAGGACTCCAATATTCTCGCTGAATATATACTCCCGAGCGCCAACAATGGCTATCGGAGATGGGCCAGGATTTAAAACTGTAATGCTGCTATAAACACCAGTTTGGGCTTCCAAGTCTAGGATTGATCCCTCAGCTATGCTATAGGGGCTATTAGTTGGACAACTTGTGATAAAATCAGTTTGTGAAGAGAGATTCGTAGAAGTTGAAGCGGGATTCAAGATGCTCCCTGCTTCAAACTCCATCAATACGTTGCGGATCTTGAGACACTCTTCGAGATAATTATCCTGATTGGCATCAACTAGCTGTATATATTCACCGCGATAGAAAGGCAAAGCTGAATTCTGATTATCTGATTTACCGTCTCCAAGAATTGGATTACCACTCAACTTGATTCGCATTCGTGGTTTTCGCCTGCCAGTTTCTAGAAGTTGACAACTTGAGTCAAACAGACAGGAGTAGTAAACGTCAGATTCGCGATCACGTTCGACATAACTTACTGTGAGCTCAGGAACACAGGATATTATCGTTTCTACTTCTCGTAGTTGCTCAAGAGTAAATGAAGAATACAGTTGCATCGATACTAGCAACCGAAATTTACGCTGACATACCTCTTCTATATCGCGTAGTTCCTTCTCGGAACATGATGTGCCTGGTGTGGCATTATGAGCGTACTCCTCTGCGCAATGGAGCACTTTTAAAGCATTTGTGTACTTGGAGAACCCACATAGTGTGCGAAAAAGTGTTTGAGTACGTTCTGAACACCAAAGTCGAGTGCGATCTGTGTCATTAGGATCTAATGTTGAAAAGCCGAGCTTCTGAATTGCTATTCTGTGACTTTTATCAGACTTGATGAACGTACTGGAGTTAGAATTCGTCGAGATTGAAGATCGCAAATATGGTTCTGGTTTAACAATTCTACAGGAAGAAGATTTCGAAGAAATTTCGGATGTACGGTCGCCAGGTGTATTGAATACTGACCTCAATTGACTTACAGAATCCGCTTTGTTTTGGAAATGTAATGCTTGGACAAAGTTTTCCCAATCTTGGGGATACAATTTCTGCAAATACTCCAAGATTGTGATTTTAGCACCCATCTCAGCTTTGATTGATTCGCTTAGGCCAAGTACCATTTTCTCTTTATAATGGGGAATCAACACTGTGAAACTGGGCATTTCTTTGACTGCCATAGCTGGCTGCATTGTTGTGCTTAAGCTCTGGGCAAAAAATGAGATACGGCGGTAAGCACCCGAAGCTCGATATCCCGATGATCCTTCAAGCGCTTTACCGTCTTCTTCCATGGTAAAAAAGCGGGGTTCTTGTGTCATGGAGTTAACATAGATAAGCCGTAGAGCTTGCTCTCGACTAAGCAAGTGATTCCGGTGCATACTGTCCACAATCGAATTCCAAACGACTCGGATTGAGTATGCCCTTGATGTATACGACTGTGCGTTCGTGCTTGGTGCAAGCAATTTTGTGCTGATTCTTTGCGAGAGCTGACTATATATATTCCGCCATGGTGTCCAAACCGATGTACCTTGCTTAAGAGCAATTGATACTGAGGTCAGAGCATTGATAATGACATACCAGAGGTAAGTATCCAAGAAAAAGAGTGCCATGTCGGTGATAATGATTCCAACTAAAATAAATAGTGGATACTGATGGCATAGAAACTTACCGAAAAGATATTTGTCGCCAACACATTTGTCTGCTAGGTCCATAATCCCCAGTTCTCTAAGTGGGTCGCGAATGCTGAGCGTCATAAAGAAATAGGACTCAACAAATTTAGCAGCGAAAATCAACAAGCACATAAACCAACTCAATAGGGCGTCATTACGGTTCCTTGCAGGAAAGCTCGCAGTGAAAAGCTTATTGGCCAGGAACTTGCGACCAATTTCATCGGATTCTTTAGAATTGAGCCCAACTCTAGTACTGCTGAGTATATTATCTAGAGGTTGGAAACTGAAGTAGGCCGTATATACGAGAGCAAGGGTGAACAAAACGTATGAGATCACATCGGCGGGCACATAATCAAGATCTTCTGATGAAGTCCATGGATTGAAGAGAAGATTGAAAAAGGCTGGGACTGCTAAGAGAACCATGAGTAAAATTACAGGAATAGCTCTCGATATAATCGGTTTCGCTCCTGAAAACTTACGTGGGACAAATCGCCACTCTCCAAATAAACCCAGAAGAGTAATTAGGGGCCCTATGAGCCCCCCCAAACTTACAATTGACCAACGTACGAACGTCTTAGGAGGTTCTGGGTTCATGTAGTTGTAATCAACCGTGTAAAATGAGGGCATATTGAAAGCCAAATAGAACCAAAATACAGAGGCGTGTAAAATCCAAATACGGCTGAAATTTGTGATGTTATGCAACCAGCTGCGTAGTTCTCTATACGTTTTACCGAAACTGGTGTGCCACTGGACTGTTTCCAGTGCTAGAAACCAGTTGCTTCGGCTTATTTCGACCAATGACAGAGAGTAACGACCACTAGACATATCAATTTCAGATAAATCATCACCCCCTGGATTATTGATTAGTTCCATTTGCTTTACTGATTTCGAGCTGACTTTCAAGCGCTGAATTCCATCGCGGTACCAGAACAGCTGGTTCATGTCATCGTAACCAATGAAGTCTTTATGGTCGCCCTCACGAGGAAGCCAGCACCCATTCTCCGTTTGCGTGAAATTGAATGATCGGTAACAATTATAGATCGGTGTGATGATTTTATTTAGGAAAAAACACGGCTCCACATCTTCAATCTCTCGCGAATGCTGCGGGTGCACAGGGAAACGAGAATAATAGTAATCACGAACACACTTGACAATGAATGCTAAGCATTCAGGCATGAATCGAACTTGATTTGCTTCAGTCCAGCAAAGAAGATATATTATTAAATCAACCAACCTCTCTGCATCAGAGCATGTGAGGAAGTGAAAATCCCAGACTGCCTCAGAGTCTTGTAAAGTAAATTTTTCACTGTCGAACACATCATATCCATCGCTATTGATCCGAGTATGGTTTTCAGACGAATTAGAAGGTGTGTTTCCGTCGGAGCGGTTTCCATCCATCTGCGGAAGACTTTGGGTAATCTGTGCAGAGTGATCTCTTTTGCGATTGAGCATATCCTTTTCGTGATCTATTTGATCCATTTGAGATGCAAAGTACCACTTTCTGTAATTCGACTGGGTTCCCGAAATATAGTCTCTATGCAGCGAGTGCAATGCGGCCAACGGTCCACGACGCGATGCTCGTGAGTCTAACTGACTCATCAAAAGCTCGAATACGTTTATCGCTGCGTCATTTTGAAAACCACAAATCTCACGAACTTGATTTATCATGGCTGCAATGAACTCTAAATCGAACGGGGCTGAGAATTGACTTGCGAGCCATTGGTTCTCTACACCCATATTAGTATCGTAGTCCCTCCCAGAGAGAAGAATTGACGGTGTTGGAGGTAACTCATTTTCAGTTTCTAGATCCTTGATAGGCTGTCGGCCCGTCCAAGCAGGATAGCTCGAGCTATTCCAGTGAACGCCGAAGGTAATTCCTTCGAACGTCGGCGCTCCATCGTAATCTAATCTTGAATTACCCGAAAGAACTCCTGGTGTGATTAAAGGAGTCTCAGATAACTCACTGGTGTCATTTTTATCTGTCCACAAGATACTTTCGAATTCGGACAAGCGCGCGCCACACGCGCCGCGTTCGCTGTCGTCAATTTCCTCTTCCATTTTTGGATTGGGGCGGTATTTCAATTCGTTTTCAGCAATATTCCGTTGTCTAGAAAAAAAAATCGAAAGGTTAGTCTTCTGGTAGTTCTGAGGTAGAACAAAAAGCCCATTAGATGGTGTTTATATACATTACATATATGCATAGTGGACCACCTACTAAATTGGGAACAAAACCTTGCCCTAATACATTATATTAACATAGTAAACAGCTTTAAAAAAATCATTTGAGACCTACCAAATACATTTGCAGTGTAAGCCAGAGAAAAAACGGGTCTATGAAGGGGGATTCTTTGAGCACTTTAGAACAGCAAGAAAAAGCTCTTATGCAGCGCATAGAGGCCCGGAGACGAGAAATCCAAAGAGTTATTGATCGACTAACTGCTGACCGCAATGCACTTCTTCGTGGAGAAGTCCCACCAAGCTATCTACCGTACCTTCAGCAGACCGAAGACTCCATAGGAACATCCACAAGTCCACAACCAGAGCTTACAACGAGGATGCCAAAGTCTCATGGAGAACCCCAAACCTAGACACGCCATGGCCATACGATCACCAAACTGCTAGCATAGGCCGGTGTATATCAGGCACGGCGTTGTCCCAGAGAATTCGCACTATCACTAACGCAAATATGCAACGATACCCTCAGCACGTTCCACTCAACTGTTTTCAGAGGTTGTTTCTGTTTGCCGGAAGCGGCATAGCCGCTGTGATTAATCCCCGCCGAGCGGATCTCGTTGCTACTTTTGGCGAAATGACGGCTCAACCGTACTTCGCGCGGCGTCTGAAGAACGAGATGCTTAGCAATAAAGTCGGTCGGCAGATTCTGCGGGAGAAGCCTAGAATAACATCGAGCTCGCTGAACATTGCTGCTCTCCGGCAATTACCAGAGAACACTGTTGGATACCAGTACACTCGATGGCTGGACACTGAACAGGTTTCTCCGGACACTCGGCTCCCTGTACGTTATGTGGATGATCCTGAAGAGGCGTACGTTATACAGAGATATCGAGAGTGCCACGATTTCTATCATGCCATAACCGGCTTGCCAGTCGTCATGGAGGGAGAAGTTGCTGTCAAAGCATTTGAGTTTGCCAATCTTGGCATCCCCATGACAGGGCTGGCCGCCTTTAGTGAGCCACTAAAGCTGGGTCCCAAGGCCAAAGCACGACTGCACAATATATACCTGCCCTGGGCCATCACAAACGGCCTTCGGGCCCAGTGCCTGCTAAATGTCTACTGGGAGCATGAACTTGATCGAGATGCCGATGAGCTGCGGGCTGAGATCGGCATCGAGCGACCGCCAGATTTGCGGAAGCTCCGGAAGCAGAAAAAACACCACTAGTTTGTCACTAGTTCGTGTCATGGGTAGTGATGGAACGTGGTCAAAATGACGAACCGTGTAATGTAATTATTTTTATGATTGATGAACTTAAGTAGCGATGGGGTCAGATGCTTTTGCTGAAGGTCCGCGATCGGATTGAAGTTTCCCTGAGAATCTGGAGTCTTTCTGCAGTGATTACTGTGCAAGCTATAATTTTATGAGCATCTGCTAATTCGAATGAGACTCTCTGCCCTGCTGTTTCCTAGGCTTCGACCAGATTTCGATAAGACCTCCTTGAACGGGGCCATACCATGGAAGTAGATGACGTTGATATATATGGATCGAGTCGTTTATATACAAATTTCCCAATAATAGTCTCCCCATTGTAGCAAACAACAAGAAAAAGGAGTTGATTAGGTTTTGGAATGGTAGCGTACGCCTAAGAGTCGGTTTCTGTAAGTTTCGCGGCCGGTGCCAGAAGGCTGCTTCCTTTACCGTCCTATTGGGGAGGGGTGTGTGTGTGTGGGGTGTTTGACAGCGCTTCAGGGTTGGGTCCTCCTTCGGGCGCAGGTCAACGACCACCACCTAGAATATGGATTCGCTAAAGACTGCGTGTTTAGAAGCACGAGATCTATCGTATTCGCCATATTCACAGTTCCGCGTCGGTGCGGCAGTGCTATACGAGGATGGTACGATCATTCGTGGTGCGAATTTCGAAAACGCCAGCTATCCTGCCGGCATCTGTGCGGAGCGCTCTGCCCTCATTACCGGCCGCATGACCGGCCACGCGGACAAAAAAATCACCGCGCTCGCCGTGTCCTCAGACGTTCGTGAGGTTGTGAGTCCTTGCGGCATTTGTCGGCAGTTCATTCGAGAGGTAGCGGCCCTTGATACCCCGATTCTCATGTACAATTGCGACGGCGAACTCACGCAGCGCCAGCTGGAGGAGTTACTGCCGCTCAGTTTCGGGCCAGACAACCTCCTAATGAAATCCGATCAGCCGCAGTCCGCCAAATAAGTCGATAACGGTGGGCCCAACTAGCAAACGTACCCAGGAAATAGAAACCGTGTGAAACAATCCGTGGGAGTCACATCGGAGACTAATAGCGCAAAGTCTGGGAAGGATGATAATCAAGATCGGAGGGAGTGCAAGGGGTCACCATACCAAATAGTTCAGTAATCTATAAGAACTACAGCTTTATCGATGTGTCAGAGATCATCTGGTACTGACAAAGTTGCGGTCACGACCGAATCTTCGCTCCAATAAATAATCAGCATTCAAATCCTGCAGACTGGACTGTTCGTCTCTGTTAATTGGCTTTGAGGCCTCCAAAGTGAGGCCTTGTAGCCTCCCAGTCTTCTTTGCATCCGGTCGCCCACTTGGTACGAGTCGATCAGCTTTCGTTTCGTATTCATGCGCTATGGAAGCAGATGACGCTTATGATTTCGCTTTAGCATCCACAGCGGCCTTAATCTGCTGTTCTCGGAACTTGATCTGGGCCTCATGCATGCGGGTTTGCAGGGTCTCGATCTTGGACTCCACCTGAGCCTTCTGCGAGGTGATGAACTCCAGTCGTTTCTGGACGTTCGCGTCAGCCTCGTACTTTTCTTGGGGCACCAGCACGGGTCCCACGAGCTTGTAGATCTTCGACTCGTCGTTGAGGCGGTCAAATTCCTCCTTCACGATACGAGACTCCTGGAACTGGACTTCCAGCTTCTGAAGCTCGATCATCGCTTGGTTCAGGTCGCGCTGATCCTGCTGCAGCTTCTGTGCGATCGCCTCCATGGTTGCTTGTGGCAAGTATTCCGCAATGCAGGCGCTGGGGATTCTGCTACTAGTGCTGAGTGATTATGCTGGTGCACCACGATGGTGGTGATGGGTTCCCGCTATGGTGGGTTCTAATGGCTTGGCCAGGGCGGGGGACAGTTAGGCGGTGCGACCGCGCGGTGCTGAGGGTTGTTCCACCATCAATGCTGCTTCCAGACTCCTCCTGGTGCTTCGGACCACTTAATACGCTAATTAGAACCATTGTTCGTCAGATTGACCCAGGACTGTAGTGAATGCCCCCACAACCTCATGGTGGGCTTCTACCGTCCTCCCCAGCTCCCGCTGGGGTTGTCACGGCGTGGGTTGGCACAAATGGCTGGGAGGGTTGTTCGTTGAGCCTGAGCTGGAACAGTGCCATTCAGAAGCGGCTGACAGTGTATAGGCGTTGATCCGGAGGGAGAGGGGATGGTCGATGGCGTGAAGGGCAGGGTACGGGATACCCCAGCTGGTTCGTAGGCAGAGCTTGGATTGTACGCCGCTATGTTGTTTAAAGACGAGCTGCCTCCTCCGCGGTACGCGCTTGATGGCGACATCGATGACTCGGAACTGCCATTCACTACAGAATACGGATTCATCTCCCATGCGTCCGATTTGACAAAGCACGACCTCGTTTTGTTGGCGCCACGATGTGTATCCATCCTTACTCCGGAGACAGGCCTAAACACGGAGGAATTCGGCCACGTGGAAGTAGAGAGTCGCACTCGGTTTAAGGCAGAGCAAACCGCACCCGAGTTCTACGAAGTCGATCCCGACGAGTCCGACTTCCAGTCGTCCAAGCGTTGGAAGATCTCGTTCCACCAGCTCAACGGCACGACAAACCCCACCGTGGTAGCGGCGCTGCCGGCAATGTCGGAATCAGAGGCGGCATACACGGGCAAGCAGCTGATTTCCCACTTGAGACCGGCCAGAGTGGTGCTGGTTACGCCTGGACAGAGCTTCATGGAATCACCGGTGACCTACCTGGAAACGTCCGGCCATCAACGGCCTCCTTTCCCGGGGGTCCTGCAAAGCATTCCTCCCGCACAGCCTCCTGTAATTGTACAGGGAGTGGGGGCAGCGTGCGTTTCGCGGGCGCAACAGCTAGGTCTGCCGGCGCTGGCGCTGGTTTTGAGCGGAGATGGGCCAGCCAACTACGAGATTGTGTCCCCAGGGAGCAAGGACATAGCAGCAGCTGCGCTTGATAGTGTGTTGGGAAGACCAGAGAAAATCCGGCTTGGCGTGGAGCGAGGAATTTCTGAGCTTTATGTATGATACCTGTGATACATGCAGGACCAGGTCAGGACCGTGGAGGAGTTTATTAAGTGGGATTGATTAATTTTCGTAGGCTAATTTCCGCAGATGGAGCACAGTTCAGCGCCATCTAGTCTAACTTTTTGATACTGCCTACCAACCCTCCCAATTTTCGTGTCTCAATATGTCAAATATGATTACCGTTCCTATGTGTGTGTGTACTTAATAAATTAGTCCTTCTTCTTCTTCTTTTTCTCCTTTTTATCACCATCGTCAGACTTGCGCTTCTTGTCCTTCTTTTCTTTCTTTTCTTTCTTCTCTTTCTTGTCCTTCTTGTCCTTCTTGGGGCTCTCTGTTACCTCGACATCGACCTCCATATCTTCATCATCATCCAGGTCGATCTTGACGTCCACACGGCTGAGCGCGGCGTTCATAGCGTCAGTGTTTTTCATAGGCGGCTTGCCGGTTTCGAAGAACTGCAGTCGCTCCTCGATCTGCTCCTTCAAAACCTGACCGAACACATTGGACGGGGTCTCGGCGAATGAGTCAATTCGCGAAGCAATGGTACACTTGTTGGCCAAGAACCGCGAGATTCGGCCCTTGTTCTTGGCACCGGCCTTGCCAATGAAACTGGAGTGATAGATCAGACCGTACTTGGGGGTGTTACCCTTGGTCTTCAGCGCGCGGAACAACGCCTTCTCGGCACCCAAGATCTGCACGGTCGAGGCAGGGTATTTGGACAAGTTTACAAGCGAGCCAGCGTGGGAGATCAGACGGGCGCCGACCATCTCGCCGATAAGTTCGGTGAGGTTGGGGGCAACAGTGTGCATCTTAGAGGCCAGATACGCGTAAAGGTCGCGGCGGAACTCGGTAATTTCCACCACGCGCTCGGCAAACTCAACAACGCACGCCATGTCTCCCTCGCTTAGGTCCTGTCCCATCGAGGTCTTGGACGCCTGCACGATCTGTTGGGCGATGCCCTCGTCGTTATTGGGCAGAACGGCAGCAATCTCGGGGATCTTGCTGTCATCCAGCTGCTGCTTGTCCACAATCACAGTTACGAGCTTGGCGTAGTCGTGGTTGTCGCTGACCAAGCCCTTGAGTTCGGGGAAGTGCCAGCCGTACCACTCCTTCACACGCATGGCGTACACGTTGATGTCCTTATCCAGCTGGTCAACGAGGGCAATGGCCTGAATGATGTGGTTATCGTTCTTGGTAGTGGAGAACTTCACCTTGGACCGGGAGTAGGCATGACCCAAACCGAGCTGAGCGCGCTCCAAGTCGCCGTCCTCGAGGCCCTTGAGCAGCTTGAGACCGAACATACGGACACCACGGAGCAGATCCTGCGTCGCCTCATTGGCCACGGTTTCAACGTGAGGGAACTCGTCCTTAATGCTCTGGCCCAGGTTCTTATCGCTGATTCCCAGACTGACCTTGCTCTTCTTCGAAGAGGGCTTTGGGAGGTTCAGCTCTAAAAAGCTCTTGAGGCACTCATTCATGATGCCCTCGCTGATGTCATTGGCGTTCTCTAGAGCCTGGGCGGCGCCCTTGAAGGGGGAGAAGCTGACCAGGTCCAGCATCTTGCCCAGCTTGGCCAGGTCATCCGCAGCGCTCTGTACTTCCTTCAGCCGGCTGCCGATCTCCTCGGGCTTGATGGCCACCTTGAACAGCGCGTAGCCGGTGGGCTCCTCGAACAAAACGTATTCAGCCATTTTGTTCTTTGTGCTCTTTGAAAATATATTTTTTCGTGGTGAGGGTCGGAAAATCGGGCCGGGTCAAGGGCAGTAAAAATTTGCCTACGTAAGAACGGTGCCCCAAGTGAGGTAAGTGCGTAGTAAGTAGTCCATCCAAGTGGTGTTGTTAACTCTCAACGCAAGAGTAGATAGATACATAAAGTATATCTAGGGGTAAACAATAACTTTAGTGGTCCATAATAGAGCTTGACACAAGCAATCTTGCTTTTGTAAAGGTATTAATAACTTGGCAGCGTAGAAAAAGTAGTAAACATAATTATATTTGTGCTTGATTTTGTAGACATCGTTAACTTAAGAGGACAGAAAGCTTCACGTTTATCTGGATTGTTCGTTTTACTAAATTCCTGCTCAGCTGGGACTCTTGTATCAGATTAATATGAGATCGCCTCAATTGCATCTCGATGGGACCTAATCATTCCTATGCTTTACAATATTACACGTGGGAAGAACAGCGACAAGAAATTTCAGGCGCGGCCCCCATGTATATATATACAACCCATGGCAAGCTTGCCCAATCAGGTAATCGGCGAACTACAGGTGTAGATGCTTCAATTGGGTCCAACAACATACTGTGCGAAATTGCATCCAACTAAATGGTCAATTGAGCTGCATGCAACAAAACACGGCTGACGGGGTGATTTGATATTTCAGCAGATATGGCTCCGACTAATAGTATAGTGAATAAAATAATACTTTTTTTCGCCATGATACTCCGATATAATCACATTAAACATATATAGTCAGATGTACTGGATTTTTATTAATTCAACGGTTATCATTATGTGTGGAGTGATTCAACGAAATGCTGCTGCTTATGTGTTGATGATATATTTACCCAAAGGTATGTATCATCATATTCTCGAACATATATCACTATTTTTATTTTAGGGTTTTACAATTATCATGAGTTGCAGTGGCCAAGATTGTGCCAACCCCGCTGGGACGCTCAAGTGTCCAACATGCATGAAATTCGATATCGATTCGAGCTACTGTAGTCAAGAGTGCTTCAAGCGCAATTGGAAGACTCACAAGGGCGTGCATCCTCGCGAGGATGGTAAGACTTATGATCCGTTCCCAAGTTTGGTATACACAGGCAAACTGCGGGCAGTTTATCCGTTATCTCCGCGCCGTGAGGTGAAATCCGGTATTGTGCTTCCCGATTACGCGGACGACGGAGAGCCCACTAGCGAGTTGGAAACGAAGGATACGACCATCGAGATCTGCGATGCCGACACCATTGAGAAAATCCGCAATTGTTGCCGGCTTGCTCGTGAGGTCGTCGATATTGCTGGCCGTGCCGTTCGTCCCGGTGTTACTACTGACGAAATCGATCGACTCGTGCACGAGGCCTGCATGGAGCGAGGTGCATACCCGTCACCTCTCAATTACTTCTTCTTCCCGAAATCGGTTTGCACCAGTGTAAATGAAGTAATTTGCCATGGAATTCCCGATCAGCGTCCATTAGAGGATGGAGATATCGTGAACGTGGACGTGTCGCTCTACAAGGACGGCGTTCACAGCGATATGAATCACACATTCTATGTTGGCGATAAGGCTCGCGCTGACCACGACACTGTGCGACTTGTGGAGGGCACACGCAAGTCGCTGGACGCTGCAATTGCCATGGTGAAACCAGGGACCCTGGTGCGCTCTCTGGGCAACGAAATCGAGCGGGTCGCCAAAGAACATGGATTATCAGTGGTTCGTAGCTTCACCGGCCACGGGGTGGGCCGTCTATTCCACAGCGCACCTAACGTACCACACTACGCGAACAACAAGGCTATTGGCGTGTGTCAGCCAGGCATGGTGTTCACCATTGAGCCAATGCTGTGTTTGGGCACATACCAGGACAAGCAGTGGCCCGACGGCTGGACAGCGGTCACACGGGACGGTAAATGGAGCGCGCAGTTCGAGCACACTCTGCTGGTGACTGAGGATGGCGTTGAGGTCCTGACGAAACGCAACAAACGCTCTCCGGGCGGGCCGATCGACATTCCTAAAAAAAAGCCGGCTAAATAAACTAATCTAGTACACGAAGACGATAATTTAGAAAAAACTTCTATAATACGGTAATGCCTCCAATGGACCCCCCGAAAATATAGAAGAATGTTTATGCCAATCGCGCTTCCGCATCCCACTTCGAGCAGTCCAACATGCTTATAAAATGCCATGAAATGCGCAGGAAACATGGGAAGTTCAACCTTTGTATATAGTGATGCATTGTGATGGGCCTATACACAAAATGATCCAGATAGTTTACAGACTTTGACAGAAGCGGTAATACATTATCGCGTTTAGTTTTAGAAGCGTGCCCAGATGCACGTCAAACAATGAATGCGTATCAAGGGACAAATAACTCTGACTGTTGATACATCGCGCTCATCTAGTCGATTTCAGTTTAATAATTAGATAATTTATGTTCTTTTTCCTTTTTACTCGGCCTTGCCACCCTTGCGGCCAATGAGGGCCTTGCGGTGGTTGTCAAGCTTGAGCTGAGTGATGACAAGGTTAGAAGAAGCAAGGTTGACAGGCACAGAGTTGCCGCTGGCCTTGTCGGTGGAAATCTTCTCGACGTGAACGGCGTATTTCAAACGGTAGACGGCAGTGACTTTGCCCTCCTTGCCCTTGTTGGAGCCACGGACAACCTGAACGGTGTCATCGCGACGGATGGGAAGAGAACGCACACCGTACTGAGCACGGAGCTCCTTGGAAAGAGGAGCGCTCATGATCACACGGCGAACGTGAGAAGGAGCCTGGAAGTGCTGCTTCCGGGACTTCGAGCGCGAGCTGGACACCTGGGGGTTCTGCTTCATGCTAAAAAAATGTATGGTGTGTGGTTTTGGAGGATCCAATTTGGAATATTTGGTATGGTTACACCCTCTATGCGGTTGAGCGTCCGCACCCATGCCCTAAGCCTTGATCCCAAGTGCGAGTCGCTCGAGAGCCAATCACGTGGATACCTCTCCTTCTGCCATGGAACCAGGGATGTGAGAACACGAAGTGAAAAATTGGAAGACGTTGGTGATTGGGGCCATTATGTAATACCACATAAGCCCTTATGATGACAAAATTCCCCACAATCACACCCCTACACCTCTCCGCATCCATATTCTGCTCAACAAATGTCATCGCAGAGATGGTACTGATGACATTTGGGATTTATCAGACAGTCAAAACAATGGTCTCACAGGTCTATTCGCGTAAAATAAAACAATTGAACTAACTTCGACTGGTTGATAAAATATTTACGGTGCCATAAAGTATACAATGTCCGGTATTCCAGCATTCAAATGCATTCAAATGCATGACGTAGATTCTTTGCACAACAGATCTGTTCTGCTGCGGTTGTGTATCAGACGTTGGGTTTCCCGATTTGTTGTGTCGTTTCCAAATCGCTATCGCGTTCGTACCGGCAGCAGTGTTTACTTAAATGGCAACCCGTACCCGGTATTTTGTTCAATCTAACCTGCACCATGGCTAAGTTGTTTTACATTGCCGCGTTTATCCCTCTCATCTTTGCTGTGAGGTCTCTCCTGCAGCTCGGAATGACGACTGTCGTTCCGAATTTCTATGTGTTTGACGCTGCTCGGCTGCAGGAGATCGTCAAGGAGTCTATCAACGAACTCAGCATCGACTACAGTGCAGAGACCATCATGGAGTCTGTTCACGCGAAGCTGAAGGTCGAATATCCCGACCACATCGCTGACCTGTCCAAAGACGCGTGGGTTTTTAACAATGCTGGCAATTCCATGGGCACCATGATCATTCTGCACGCCTCATTGACCGAGTACCTCATCTTCTTCGGGAGCGCTGTAGGTGCTGGTGGCCACACTGGCGTGCATCCGGCTGATGACTACTTCACCATTTTGTACGGCGAGGAACTGGCTGCCTTGCCTGGCGCCACGAAGCCCGAGCGCTACCTCCCTGGCGATCAGCACTGGCTTCCCTATGGCACCACCAAGCAGTATCGCATGCCCGAGGGCTCTTTCGCCCTCGAGCTAGCTCAGGGCTACATCCCTCTGATGCTGCCGTTCGGTTTCATCGAGATCATCACCTCCACGCTGGACTTCGGCACCTGCTTCAACACCGTGAAGCTGAGTGCTCAGCATATTATCGGCAACCTTTTGAAGGGGAAGATTTAAAAAACACAGACAATCCAGTCATCTTAAGCTGATCAAAATGAGCCCATTGACTTAGCATTCGATATGTATATATATAGGTTCATTGCATCTCGTTCGCAATTGGGATAAAACCTCGTCTAGTACATATCTACGGAGGTTGTATAGCCTATTTGTAATCAGTCATGTACACTGATGATCTTTCGACTTATTCAGGAAACAGGTTCACCAGGGTCGTTGTTTGGAACTGCATTTCTAATTTGGATGATTCAATCAAATCTCCCTATATGTGGGAGCACAGTGCATTTAGTACCATGTATATCTGGTGTGGAGTGTAAAGGGTGTCCGGGGAATCCGGTTACTAATCTCACCACTGTCAAGTCTATCCGGCCGAGACCAGAAGTACAGTCGCGGTGGTACGAAATGTGGTCATTGGCAGACGCGTCGCCCGAGCGACTCCACTCGCTTGCACGCGAGATCAATGAGAACGGGCAATGGAAAAGCTTTTTGACGCCACAGGAACACCAATTGTTCGCCGTGGCCCTGGAGCATCCCAACCGCGATACCTGGGGTCGGTTTCTCCAGGGGAAAATCCCACTGAGGCTGCAAATTGCAGGAGCTGATGGAGAAGGCGCGGCCACAGACATGGATGCGGTGGCGCTGGCGTTCCGCGTCAGATACATGTTGTGGGAGTCCATCATCGACCGTGCCGACACCACGGTGTGGAATGACCTGGATGAACCGGAGACGACGCCACTAGCTTCGAACGATTTATCGAGTAAGGTCAATAGAATCGATGACAATGATGACTACGATGACAATTACGACGATGAGGAGGAGGAGAACGGCAATGCCGTCGAGGTGTCTCCTCTCGAAACTATCGTAGTAGAAACCAAACAAGAAGACAGCGAGCCGGATGCAAAGGGCCGAAATCTGGCTGTGCAGAATAGTGCGCGCATGTATGATACTTTTGAAGAGGATCTTGAGAGTCTAAAACGATTCCAACGACTTAGAGAGAGCGACGAAGAGATTCAGCGAGACGACCCCGAGTTCATTGGGGTTGATGGCTCAGCAAATATGATGAATGGAAGTGGCACCAGTAGCAGCAGCTCCTCTGTCCGCAATGTGGGGGGTCCCCCCACTTATGGGGTTAATCAAAGCCTGAGAGGATTGGCCAAAACCGCTCAGTTCGGCTCGGCCAATCTCTGTCTTAAACATCTGCTAACGACCATTGAGCAGAAACGCCAGAGTCTAAATGTCACCGATCTCGAGCTCCGCAACCTAATCAGTGACGTGCGGAAAAACCGCTCAAAATGGGCCAGTGAAGAAAAAGTCGGCCAAGAGGAGTTATATGAGGCATGCGAACGCGTCGTCCTGGATCTGCGAAACACTACGGAGTCTAGTACACCATTCTTGAATAAGGTCAGCAAGCGTGAGGCCCCGAACTACTACGACATCATCAAGGAGCCCATGGATCTTAACACTGTCATGCGGAAATTACGCGCGTTTCAATACGGTAGCAAAAACGAATTTGTGAGTGACCTCAATCTCATTTGGAGCAATTGCTTGACGTACAACTCGGATCCGGCTCACTTCTTGCGCAAGCATGCAATCTCGATGCGGAATAAAACGCAGGCGCTGGCGCCGCTGATTCCGGACATCACGGTTCGCTCGCGAGCCGAGGTCGAGGCCGAGGCCGAGATTCTTGAGCGTCGTCATCGTGAGCAAAAGCGAAAACGCGAAAGCGACGTAGAAGGCGACAATAAGAGGATCACCAAGGCACCAGCAGAAACAGAGGCCGAGCAAAAGCCAGAAGCAGAGGCAGAAGAACCGCCAGAGGGTGGACAGCAAAATGCCGACAGCTCAGAGAAGGCTCCGGATTTAAACGGCGACAAAGCCGAGAATAAGCCCGTGACTAATGATGATGGTGCACATACAGATAGTGTTGGCAGCGTACTGAAGGAGATTGATGGGTCCATTGTGCCACCTCACGAAGCAACAACTCCAAGTGTTGCTGTGCCCGAGGAAAACGGGGAAAAGATTGATCAATCAAAGGACCAGAATGCTAAAGCGACCTCTCCGAAAGAAAGCCCGCACGACAGCCCGGAGAGTCTGGAGGCGGCTTCCCAATCACTTGTTTTGAAAGAGGATTCACCAGTTCCCGACGTGGAGTCCGCCGTCTGGACAAGTGCCACGCGGCAGCAGCGCATAGAATGCATCATGGCGCGGCAGGCTCTGTTTGTGGAAAACAAATTACAGATGGAAGCCCCTGCCTCGACTCGCAGTGCTGCAAAAATGTTGCGGTTCGAGCGTATAATCAAAGGCGAAGACAGCGGCAATGCGTCGGGTAACCTAGGTATTCCTCCACCATTGGCCAGCGGCATGAGCTTACTGTCAGCAGACGGCGGCGAAGACCCCTTCATGCTCGAATATGAAGTAAATTCTGGGATGCCAGGCGAACTCCTCAATGACACAAGTGAATGGATATCGGCGCCCGTACCACGTATACAGGACTTGCCACCATCCCGTTACTTGGCCCGCGGCGAACTGAACGCGCTTATAAACCGAAACTTGAATGAGATGCAGCTCATTCGTCGAATCATCTCGAAAATATTGTACATCCGAGACCTACAATCGGGCCAGATACCTCAAGATATGTATGGTATGGGACCAAGCTATGGTGTCACTTCGGTCGCAGGAAATGTGGCAGCACCAAGTGGCGTGCCTCCAAGCAGTTTTACTTCCGGTTCAGGAACCGTGGGAGCTAGCACAATCTCGTCAGTAGCGCAATCAGCAGCGGGATTTGCCCCCACTGGAAGCATGCCCGGAACTGCAGGTGCTTCCGTAAGTACCTCCCTGAATGGATCGAGTTCAGGCACCATGGGTTTTGCTAATCCGGTCAACTCGGCTGTATTCCATAGCATCGCAGATCCTGAAGAAGATATCAGCTCACGGCTCCCAGGTGCCGTTCCAATAGATGCTCGGGCGGCAAATAAGACTATGCATCGGGCTGTAGCTAAAGTCATCATGCAGGCAGGATTCGAATCTGCGAATCCTAGGGCCCTTGATTGCATAACGGCGATCGCTGGTGATTACCTATCGAAGTTGGGTGCTACGCTGGTGGCTAATTTGGAGGCCCCCGACTCAACAGCAAGTTTCAGCTCGATTGTGACGGGCAGTCTCCAAGAAATGGGCGTTGCCAAATTGGGCCAGCTCACCAAGTATATCAGCGACGACATCTTGAGACAAGGGCGGAGGCTGGCAACGTTCCGCTCCCGACTTAACAACATGCTGGTGGACATTCTACGACCTGAAGTGGAGCGATACCAGGATGAACAGTTCCAGGAGAATAGTGATCAATTCGTGTTCGGCCAATTTTCCAACGATTTGGGCGACGACTACTTCGGATTCCGCGATCTCGGACTCGACAAAGAGCTCAACATCGCCAGCATCGCCGTGCCATTTCACCTGCTGCAGCAGCGTGTGGCCGGACAGGGACTGGGTGTTGCTGGAGGTGCTTCCCACGCAAAACGTGGCCACGAGTTCCCCGAATACGAGCCGCTTACCCCCGAGAAGATTGCGGCGATGCCAGTACTGTTCCGGGGTGCCTTTGAGCGGCTGGCGGCCAAACCGCTGGGTTTGCCGTACACGGCTGCGCTTAATGATTTGGCGCTCAGTGAAGCCACCCACGAAGGGTTGGAAGATGCTCATGCTGAGGTCATCGTTCAAATGAGCGAGCTCTCCGGTAAAAAGCAGCCCGAGTCGCGCCAGGCCAAGGACGTTGCAAAGCAGCTGGCTCAGAAACAAAGCCAAGGAAGCACATCCGAGGAAATTGCTGCGGAGAAAGGGCAAATAGAGCGGGAGTTCCTGGCGAAAATGGCGATCCAGGCGGCGGTTGCTCGACAAAAGCTGCCAGCCAATGGCAAGTTGGTTACGCGTAAAAAGCGGTTTGACCATGCTTATGTACTAGTGAAGACCGAAAAGAAGGCCAAGGTTGTGGACCAGCCGAAAACTGAGGATGAGAACAAGGAGAGCGAAGATGAAATCTCCGATAATATGATAAATTTCGGATTGAACGGTGAGAATGACCCCGACACCGGCCGGACTAATGACGACGAAAATGATATGGATGTCGAGCCCGAGGAAGAAAATGATGTGGATGATGACATTGTTTCGCTGGCCTTCGATGATGACCCGACGGCGACCAATGGGTTCTCATTCGATGACAGTTTGCCTACGGGAAGCCTCATGATCCAGGGTAATGACGACGACGACGATGAGGATGTCGGCGACACGAACGACGATCTCGGCTTTGAGTTCATGAATAAATGATTGTCAATGGACATAATTAATAGCATCTATAACGAAATGCATAATTTTCTAAGGATTAATTGCTACTGCATTGGCTACATCGAGTTATTTATAGACTACGCCATAGGGGTCGGCTCTGCTTAGACGAATACCAGCAGCCGCCTACCGGGACGGAATTATGGTTTTCACCTGGTTTGCGTTCGTGATAAGCTGCTGCCGCGGTGTGGTGGTAACTATGTGGGGAGAGGGAGGTCCAGGGTTCGGGGAGGTCGAGGTCATCGGAACTCCCGATCTTGACCACAGCATTCCTGGTTAGCCACTACCGAATGAGCAGCGGACTCCTGGACATTCATGTCCTCGAGGAGACTACCTCGCGGGTATTCAGCCTGACCAAAGCCATTGACAAACAGGCAGGGGTGGTGGAAGAGCTGAGCAGCGGAGCGCAGCGGGTTGTGCGGACTCAAAATGTCAACCCCGTGCAGAAGCTCGGTCATTTCCGGAGCAATGTTTCTGCCGTGCTGCAGATCTACGAGCGGGTAGAGACGGCCACCAAACGAGTGTATGATTTAGAGGAACCCATTGACCAGGGCGTGCCTGCCGTGGGCTGGCCAGCCTATCTTCTCATTGTGGCGGAGGCCCAGGAGGTGCACAGGGATCTGGCGATGCAGCGCGAACTTCAGCGGTTTCCGCAGCTCGCAGAAGCAGCCCTCATGGTGGTTGGGCGTGGCCAGGCCAATCTGCAGAGATACGTGCGGAGACTGAGCAAAGGGGTGCTGATCCCCCCCGACGAAAGCTTGCTCAAAACAGCCGACTTGGACTCAGTCCAGCCCAGCAACTTCAGCCACGATGACCTAGCGACGCTAGCAAAACTGTTGGACCAACTAACGCGGTTCCCCGAGGCGGCCAAGGGCGCAGACCAGTCCTTGCTCCAGCTCATGGATACTTACATGTCCAAGTCTACCGCCCCGGTCCTCCCCAAGCTGCGGGCTAACACGATTCCAGCTTACCAGAACTTTGTCAGCAAACTCAGGGCCGTGCTGATAGACGCGGTGCAGGTGCTTTTCACCGGTGATGCTGCCAAACAGCAGCAGTTCACCGAAGTGATCGACGGGTTCGCCCAGCGTGAAATGAAGCAGGGCAGCGAGCGTGCCAGCAAGCAAATGCCGTCGCAACCCCGCGCCAACGCCCCGCCTGTGGGCACAGGGAATGCCCCAATGGGAAGTAATGCCGGTCCACGGCCCTCTCGGCCCAGCGCCGACGCTCTGCGGGGCCCGCAGATTCTGCATTCGCCAGGGGCACGCAACTCGCCGGCACCTCCATCCACGCGCTCCGCTAACTCCGAGAGCTCGATATCGACCCCGCCCATGCCGAGCTCGGGATTCTCCGGCAGCACGCCCAGCCCTCGACCCGGTGGACAATTCAACGCCACGCCTCATCCGTACAGCCCCAAGGGCAGCGGCAGTCCGTACAGTGGTACCGGCTCTGTCGGAAATGTCGGGTCTGCCTCCAACAACAGTGGGAACGGCCCTATCAACTCGGCCCCTCCGAACTGGGCCGTTTTCGAAGCGCTCGAGCAAACGCGAAATGACGGCCAGGCCTCGCCCGATGACGTGGCCAAGCTCAAGCGCGAGGGCTTGGCCCTGCTCATGCAGATATTTGTGGACATCGAGATTCAGTGTCGCAAGTCCCCCATCACTAGTGAATTCGGCGTGAGCGGGGCGAGCATTCAATTCATGAAGACGCTGCAGAGTATCGCTAACAACAGCCGCAGTATCGAAGTCGTGTTGAGTGAAGTGGCAACCCGAGCGTATCTGGCCAAACCTCCGCCGCTGTGGGCGGCACGCTCTGAGCCCAGCCCCGCGGCCCGAGCGAACCCCATGTCGCTGTATTTTGCTGATTGCATAGACTGTCTCTACGCCAACCTGAACCAGGTTGCTGGCGACCAGTTGCGCGACCCCACCAAATCCGGCATTTTCCTGCTGACGAACCTGGCTGCGGTCGAGCACTTCATCACCGACTCCACTACAGAAACCCTGATGTCATTACGGGCACAGAATCCGCCGGCCCCCAATACCGGCATGATGGAATCTATGGGTGATGTAGCGCTCCAGCGATTCGTAAAAGTGATGGATGCGTCGTTCAAAATGTATTTAACTGACTGGAGCAAGCTGGCCCCGAACTTGTTGGATTCCACCTTGACTGGTAGCGCGGCCAACGCCAAACTCTCCGCCAAGGACCGTGAAGTTGTGAAGGAAAAGTTCCGCGTGTTTAACTCTGAGTTCGATTCGTTGGTGGAGCGACAACGGAAAACTCAGGTTGTGGATCCCACCTTGCGAGCTCGCATGTCCCAAGAAGTGCGTAAATTGATTGGACCGTTGTACACGCGATTCTACATGAAGCACAAGGATGGCGATTTCACAAAGAATATCAGCAAGTACGTCAAATACACCCCGGCTCAAATTGAGAATGCCGTGACTTTCTGATACATATCCTATTTATTTCCACTTTCGATTCACCTCATTGGGAAAGCATAAGGTGCCTAGGGACTGCGATTCTTCCTACCCGGATAATAAAACTTAGTGCCTTAGGTATATCCACAAATCAACATATCGAGTATAGAAACGGTACGTGAGGTTACAGTTCACATTCGTTAGCTGAGAAGAACTCCCTATGATTGCGGATCCTCCGAAAACTAGTCGTCAATACATATCGCGCCACTAAATTCGCCGTGCTCTATTCACATTTCAATTCCCGTAGATATATTTTACAACTTCTTTTGTAGATAATATATCACATGCCGATTTAAATTATTATGACAATAAATAAAATAAGAATAAGCAGAAGAATAACCGAGCACGTTCCACACTCACGCGATTTTCGATTGAAGGTCTGCACACCTTTCGTCAGATGAGATAGCCGGGATCCCGAACGGTCGACTTGAGCCTCCATATCTTCCAAAAGGTTGTTGTGGTGCGTTAACTCACTGTTTATATCGACACCCATGGACCGTTGTCGGCCAACACTATCACCTATTAGTTCTAAACGGCGATCCTGATCCTCCATGAGCAGTTGATTTTCTTCAAACAGCTGGGAACTTGTAGAGGATACTCTCAAATCTTCGCTGGGATCATCACGATACTGTGCTCTTACATTGCGACCAATCGGTTCTCTTGGATATTGGTGAGAAAGGAAAGGGTCCAGCTGGTCACCATATACATCCTCCACGTTCTCTTCAAAGTGTACATGTCGCGTAGGCTTACTTGGAGCCTTGATCGCTTGTTTTGGTTCAGCGTTAATCGGGGAATCACCTTTAGTTTTATGCAATTCACCATTTGGTGGTGCAACCTTGGGAGTCGCCTCCATGATCTCCAGTTTATAGGCTGCCACATTGTAGCCCAGCTCACTAAGTTCCTTGAGAAATTCGTCGTACCGTGGTTTCATATGATTGACTAGTTTAGCACCCTCGTTTTCGGAGCTTTGTTTTACTGATTCCAGCAACTGCATCATGTCTTCTCGATCAGAGGGGGTGGGCTCCACGTCAGCAAGCACCATACGTTGCTGCTCCCTGATCATGTCTTTTAGGTGCGTGATCTGCAGCTCCAGACGCTTCGGCACTTTTGGCGGCATCGTGTTGTTTAATTGAGAGGTCAATGCCTGGACTTGATATTATGGAACAGGAACTTGGCGTATGCGTTGTGTCAACCCGTACTCCACAGAACCCTTACCCAAACGGGTCAAGCATTCTGATATTCCTAATTAGGACTTGATACGAGTGAATAGACAGGCTAGTCGTTCGGGCGGATAAGTAGTACGTGGAATTTACACTGTTCCATTGAAGGTTCCATAGAATTGAATGAAGGCTCTAGATAAAAGCAAGCAGTATTAATATATAGACATAGGTATATTGCGCCTATCCAGCTGGGTAGATTTTGATCTGGTTTTCCGACACAGGATTTTCACGCAGCTTAATTGAGCCTCTTGGTGCTATGGGAAAACTTGAAGTAGATGTATGTGGATCCGATGCAGACTAAAGCTGTTAGTGAATAGATAGGATGCAAGGCAAAAAATATCAGAACGAGGGCGATTTTTAGTATGCCAATCATTCTAGGTTGATCGGCCAAGTGGGAAGACCAATTGAGTAGTACAACACCAAGGAAAATCGTTGCCTCGGCTAGCATTCTGGGAATATCTATTTCTGAATTGTTGAACTGGTGGGCAATGGCCTCTAGTTCGGAAACAGCCTTAGAAGTAGAGCTCTTGATGCATTGTGGCTCTGAAAAGTGTGGTAATGGTTGAGGGGGACAAGGTTCTTTCGGAGGGCCTTCATGCTGCTTTTTTTCGGGCTGATATTTCTTAGACGAAGCGGCAGGTAGTAAGCCAGGACGCAAAGGTGGTTGTGATAGGTGATTAGAAGGACCTGCAGTCTGTTTATCAGTTCTGTGTAGCGTTGGCACAGGCGCGAGATCGTCAATCGGTGATATAAGTGTATGAGCACTTTGTTGTGACGAGCGTTTGCGACTAGAACTATCGGCGATAGGTACTGGCACAGCAGATATGCGGGAAACAGGTTGTCTAGAAAGCCCAGGATAGATCATAAAGCACACTTCCTGACGTGTTACTGGTCGGGTCTTGATTTGATACGAGCAATAAAACCGTAGAACTTTAACTAGGCGGAAATGCATACCAACCTAAGACAAACATATGATCTTTACGTTACAATAGCAGTCTGTTTTAATAGCAGCGTAAAGTAACAGCTGGGATTTAGTATAACTGCCCGGGTCTACTCTACGTACGTCTTGCTGTTGCTAGGAAAGCTATACATGGATCGATTACATGCCATCATAATCATAGCAAGGATTAAAGGCTCATTGCGACTGGGGCTTCGGAGCAAAGTTGTTGATAACAGCTATGAGAGCAAGCGGTACCAAGAACTTCCAGTACTTCTCTATGAACGACTGTTCAGTCTCATCTTCATCTTCGTCATCTTCTCGGCGGTAGGCACGGGTGTTTTGAGACTTAGCTTGTGGAGGCTTATCGTTCTTTCGGGGAGCTGGGCGTCGAATCGAGGCCTCAGGGGCAAAATGAGGTACTTCGACTACCACTTTGTCGCGTGGCCCGGGAACTAGCTGGACTTGAGTCAACGTGCCATGAGGAGAAATTCGAGCCAGAGTCGCCTTCACATTCTCTGTATCAATATTGCCGAATAAGGTCTGACATTTGAAGCCTTCGACGGTCTGCAGACCGAGACATCCTTGGGAGGGAGGATTCACAAGCTCCGAAGGAGTGAGCTCGACAATGCCAGGCTTTTTGGGGTCTATACTTATAATGCCCCATTCCAGCACATCTCCTTTTTCGGTCCGAATCCCAAGATTGTAGTTTACATGCGCAGCCAGCGTACACGCCGCGAGAATCACGGCGAGCAAATTCATACCCTAACTAAACTCCACGCTTGATTAGAGTTACAAACACTTTTATAGAATAACATAGCATTAAAAGATGGCCCGACCCCACCGTACGCACACGTATATATGATAAGCTCACAAAAAAGCCCTTAATATGGAAGGTATTAAAAAATAACGTGCAAGTGTCTCTAGAACGAGCTTTTGCAATATAAGCCCCATTAATTTTGGGAATGATACATCGCCCGAGTAGATACATACAGATGCTTTGTTATCACTAGCTTCGTGCGAATCTGTGGTGGGGGTTAAGATTATGGATATCGCGGGTACTTGTCAGGGTACGGGGAATACGGGATATGCCTTCATGCGAGCCGACTGTCTCCCTTGCAAATGCGTATCGTCATAGGCCGGGCTCGGCAATTGCACCAGGCATAACCTTTTTTCACGTCCCACGCGAAAAACACACCCATACAAACCACCCAACAACAAGCAGACATAAAAAACAGCAGAGAATGTCGTTCTTGAACGTAGCGAGGTGGTCTGCGCTTGCCGGCGGCGTTGTGTACGGTTTTGTACACAACCGCACGTTGGCCAATCAGGCCGAGGTGCGCCGGGAGGAGGCTGCCCTCAAGAAGCAGGAGAAGCTGGTTGCCGAGGCCAAGAAGGAGTGGCTCAAGCTGCACCCGAAGCCGGCCCCCAGTGCCAACGGGCCCACTACTGATGTCGATAGTCCTGACTTCGACGTTGTGAAGCTCATTGACTGGAAGCTCAACCAGGCGGCCTGAAAATATCAAAAGAACTCACACATACATTCACGTAATAAATTGCCACCAATAGAGCCGCTGAAATGATAGATTGTATGTACAGCGCGGCACAAACAAGCCGGGCCGTACGGCGGATCCCAACCGATTGCGTTCTGTGCCGGACGAGGCGTCGTAAAATATGCGGGGATGTACCTTTAAGGACAACATACTTTAGTTATAACCTGGATGGGGCGACGGCATGGTGGCTAACATTGCCATTTATCTATGACCCACCCCATAAGTGTCAATATTTTATAATAAGACGTCTCAAGGCTTGTGACACTGAATCATGTATGCACTTGTCTATGACACATAGAGTGTTGCAAACATCCGACATTGTGGGTGTACATGGATTGGTGGGTGTATTATTTAGACGTAGGGTAGAATGATGCGTGTTTCCAAGGTGAACTCGGATGTATACAATAAACGCCTATCTAAGGTATGTGTAAGGGGGAAGCCTAAGATCGGAGACATATGTCACAATTTCCTATTTAAGAAATATGATTCCCAATTTCTATTAAGCCCAGGCCCTATTCATATAGAGGCTCTGCGATCCCGTAGAAATAGGATGTGAATGGGTTGCGTAACCGCATAACACAGCCCGAACCAAATCTCTTATCTGAATGAATATATAGATCTTTCATGTAGACGAGAGTGATACCCAAAACTAGAATCTCAAACCCAAGAATCTGCATTTCAAGGCAGGTCGTTTATGGGGCAGATCCTCAATGTACATTATTTTGTGTTGACTTTATACTCAGCATTGATTCCTTGATCCCCTATTTTCTTGTACTAGGTGACTACCAATAATGCCATATCTCACTAAAAGCTCAAAATATCGCAAGAAAACTACTCACAAGTCAACCACCTGGGAACACCACCCTGTATTGGTATAGTCATGAGCACCAACGGAGCAGAACTCAGATTCACGGTTGGTGAATACTAGGGCTGTTCCAGAGTGTGTTTCATAAAACACAATTGGTCACTCTTAATTGATCATTAATTGTCAGTCTATTGATACTTGCGTATTGTGAGAGTATTTTAGTTATGTACATCCAACCCGTCGACCTTCATCCACTTCTTGCGCTCACTTACATGCAGCAGGGCCTCCTCCGGCTTCGCAGTACGAGCTCGGAAGAAAACACGACCAGGCGGCGCGTTGTAGGCCTCTCTCACAAGTGGCGAAGTAAGGTCGTAACGGGCTCGCCACAGGGAAGCACCCACTGGCTCCAAATCGTGAGCTGCCGCGAACGAACGTATATCAAACGAGGTGCTCTCTGATTCGGCGGCGTCACCGGGGCCGGGAGTGAATTCGGCCTCTGCCAAGTTTAGATCGCCCTTCTGTCTGAACACCCACACGCACATGCGCTGAGCGGGAGCATTCTTTTCGGGCATCGGCGGGGTGTACGGAACATTTACCGTGGCCGATCCACAATTGTTGAAGTCGATCTGGGGCTTGCTGAGCTTGGCCTCGACATTTGTCGCGGCAAAATGCAGATGCGTGCTGAACGAGTCATTGGCGAGGTCCGGCACGTCCGGGTTCACAATGAGCACGGTGTATTTGGCTGAGCTTCCAGCAGGGACACCAAAGTCGCGGATCTCAAGGCGAGGGGTACGCATTGCCACTTTGTTGGCAATAAACTCACCCGGTTCGATGTCACGCATCTGTGGGGTCACGAACTTGAGGCGGACCTCAGCCTGCGGCGCCAGCGTCGGCAAGGTGTCCGGGATGACATGGTGCTGCTCAAGCCGTTGCATGAGAATGAGCATGGCCTTTCGCTGCCAGTCACGCTGTGCCAGCGTTTTATAAACGGGGAGATCCAGATCCATCTGTTGGACAAGGTGATTGTATTTCACCTCTGGATTATGCAGCTCGGCCTGTGCGGCATGCTTCTCGGCTAACGCGGTGTCTGCGCCGGCGGAGGCGGCGGCACGGCGGTGGGCCTCGGCGTCCTTGGTGACAACCTTCATCGCCTCGTCGAAGGCCGCCGTGAGGCCCTCGGGCGAGCGGTATCGCAGCCGGGCCCAGCGACTTTTTAGCGACGGCGGCCCTGATGCGGGAACGCCCTTTAGGACTGCCTCCCGGATGCGCGAGCTGGCGATTTTCAGACTCATGGTGCGGTCCAAGAAGTGAAGAGCTGAAATTTTCCCTCCTCGGTCCGTACCCTATACTATGACGGTGGGCCGCCTCAACGTCGGAGAGACAAATACGAACATGAGTACACAATACTATTACTATACAATCAAAGCCATTTAGACTGCAACAAGTTGACGGCATTTTTTCGTACCAACTCTGCTTTGGCAAGTATTGATAACACCATGAGGATTGCAGTTGCAGTCAGCATGAGCCTGCCCTGTGCTAAGACACAGGGCAAGATGCCCGTTAGAACATTAAAAAAATAGAATTATAAGAAACGATAATAATGAACTATGAGAACAAACACGGGGAGACGTCAGGATCTCCACCTTGCAATGAATTGTACAAGCCAAGAATTCGTCACCTGCCAGAAGTACACCACATAAAAAGGTGCGTACCCCGATGACCGCAATCCCAGAGTCAATTGAGGTGGATTAGTCTGCCTAAATCTGGTGACGTGAGGTTCGGCGTCGCAGAGGGGTCTGTGTTGGAAGTACGATAGATAGATACGTCATGGGTTATGGTTGTTTGTCACCCCACGATGCTCTGGTTGGCGTTTGGTGTGACGCTGTGCGCGGCATACGTGGACAAGCAATTCCGCGCGCTACCGGAAATCCGGTATCCGGGTTATTATCTCCGCTTTCTTGAATCAAGCTCATCTGACCCGGAGTTTGTTGAGTATGTGGCCCGCATGAATGGCACCGGTGAGGGTGACAAGACCATGCGTGGAGAATTGATACACTTCAATGATTTTGAGCGGGGGTTCTCATGTGCTGTGCCTTTCCAAAGCAGTCACGATGTGATGAGCGCCTCAGGTCTGCCTGGTGTTCCTGTTCTTCCTTTAACTGATGAGAAAGTCATTGATGAGGCTCGACAAATTCTGGTGCGTGAGCTAGCAAATACAAACCACTCGTTTGTGGACAAAATCTGGTACTGGACCATCGACTTCGATGTAGGCGTGTGGCAATCCTTACCGCGGTTTGTGAAACTTGAACCAGATTTCTCGTCGCTGGCATTCCATGCTAGGATTGGTCGTGCGGATACCGCCCCAGGCACCAATCTTCAGTCAGCCAAACCGGTAGTGGTGGAAGACCAGCACATGCTACGCGTTGACTATCCAAACGGAGACCTATGCGGTTTGACTGGGGAGCCCAGGACTGCTCGGATATATTTCCACTGTGACCTCAATGCCATGGACGATATCAGTGTGCGGACTATCGACGAGCCTTACGCATGTGTATATGAGTTCCTCATAGGGCTTCCTAGTATGTGCAGTATCGAGGAGTTCGCCAGCCCACAGGTAGAGCCTGTGGCAATCATGTGTGCCTATGATGAGGTCGAGACCTCGGCGTCAAACAGTACTACTAATGAGGCAGGCGTAGCTCATGAAGCTAAGAAAGACAAATTAACGGATGACATGTTTGAGTCGACAAATCCTGGTGAAACTGCTGAACCAGCAGTGGCTGGTGAGACAACTCAAGCTGCTGAACCAACTGTGGTTACCGAAATCATTTACCATGCTGCTCCGGCTGAAACCGCGAAGACTTTCCAAGATTTTGAATCAATGGAAACTGCAGATCCAATTGTAGTCACTAAAACTATTCAAGCCTCTGAGCCAGCTTTAACTGCTGAAGTGATTCAAGCTGCAGATCCAATTGAAGTGTTTGAACCCCTTGAAGCCTCTGAAAACTTTGTGGTCACTGAAGTCCTTGGAGTGGCTGACCAAGTGGCTGCTGAAGCGACCCCTGGTCCTGGAACTGATCAAGCTGAAGAGGTGAACACAGATCAATCAAGCGGAGGAAACAGGGTAGCCGATATTGGCGGCGATGAAAGAGGAGATGCGGCCTCAGATGAGGCGTCAGAGTCGGTCGCGATTCCCGGCAGTATACAGGATTTAGATGATCTCACGGACACAGATAATCGTGACGGAACCACAAATCTGGAAACAGCTTCGTCAAACTCAAACGGCAACGTCGTAGATGATAATTCTGGTCACATTGAGCACCAGGAGCTCTGATATTTATTAGCATGTACTTATTATACGAATGCAGTATGAAACAGTATACAGAGAGAGCATCAGACCTCTAGTGTAACCGCGGCGTGCACAAACACTGCTGGCTCAGATCAGGGTTGTATCGGAGTCTAGCACATTATTTGCCGTGGTAAAGGCTACAATGCAAATGCAGATAAAGCCTCACATATCGAGTCATTCAATCATCGAATGCTTAATCTCTGCCCCTGAGACTTACACGTGATCTGACATGTGTGTAGGTCCTGGTCAAGGGTGCTGCATCACCTGTCAAGTGTAAAAATTATTCCACCAAATGCATGATATGTTGTGTTTACCTAGCGTGCATTTGTATATATGCGATGAAACTGGTAGGTAAATGGAAGAACTGGATCGTTCCCCTATGGTTATCGGGAAATATCCTTTATATCCCCCATCACTCTGAGTATTTTTTCTTTTTTTTTTTTGACTTCGGTCATGATTATCTGGGTATATCAGCGGGTAGGGGTTGGGCGAGAAATTACATAAACATTGATATAAATTCTACCCACGAGGAATTTTTTTCTTCCATTCATTAGTTTGTCTTCTATACTAAAAACACCATGGCAGACTATCAGCACCACAATTACACCGGCAGCGGGTTCAACCGTAACAATTATGGCGGAAACCGCGGTGGAAGCGGCTATAGCCGAGGTGGATTTAATGGCGGCCGCGGTGGTCTCGGCCGTGGTGGCTTCCGCGGAGGCCGTGGCGGCGCTAATGGCTATGGCGGCCGTGGCGGTGGCTTCAACGACATTCAGATGGGTCCTGTAGGCCCTCTCCAGCCCGTGGACTGGTCCACGGTCGAATTGAAGCCGTTCCGTAAGGACTTTTACGAGGAGAGCCCCAGTGTGGCTGCCCGTAGCGACGAAGAGATCCGTGAGTTCCGCAAGAAGAATGAGATGACTCTTACTGGAAAGGATATTCCTAAACCTCTTCAGGCCTTCGATGAGCTTAATTTCCCCGCGGAGTTGCCTGTTTTGGACGAAATCAAGAAGCTTGGTTTCCCGTCGCCGACTCCCATCCAATGTCAGGGCTGGCCGATGGCACTTTCTGGTCGTGATATGATCGGAATTGCTTCCACGGGCTCCGGAAAGACGTTATCGTTTTGTTTGCCGGCGATTCGCCACATAGCGGCCCAGGATCCTCTGCAGCGTGGTGACGGCCCCATCGCCCTTGTCTTGGCCCCTACCCGTGAGTTGGCTGTGCAAATTCAGCAGGAGTGTGACAAGTTTGCGCGCCCTTGTGGCATGCACAGCACTTGTGTTTATGGCGGTGCCTCTAAGGGCCCGCAAATTCGTGACCTTCAGCGTGGCGTCGAGATTCTCATCGCCACCCCTGGTCGCCTCATCGATTTGTTGGAAATTGGCAAGACCAATTTGCAGCGCATCACCTACTTGGTCATGGATGAGGCCGACCGTATGCTGGATATGGGTTTCGAGGACCAAATCCGGAAGATCATGAGTCAGATCCGCCCCGACCGTCAAACGCTCATGTGGAGTGCCACATGGCCCAAGGAGGTTCAACGTTTGGCCCGCGACTATCTGCAGGATGAAATCCAAGTGACCATTGGGTCGTTGGAGCTGTCTGCCTCCCACACAATCACCCAGGTTGTGGAGGTAGTCGAGCCCTATGACAAAAAGGATAAACTGATCGCCAAGGTCAGTGAGCTGCACAATGTCGACGCCACCTCGCGTATCATCGTTTTTACTTCGATGAAGCGAACGGCTGACACTGTGACGAAGATGCTGCGCGAGGCCGGATTTGGTGCTCTCGCGTTGCACGGTGATAAGGATCAGAGCGAGCGTGACTGGGTGTTGCGCTCGTTCAAGGAAGGAAAGTCCCCGATTATGGTGGCGACAGATGTTGCTGCCCGTGGTATTGGTAAGTATAAATCAAAAACCCATCACTTTTGCAATTCTGCACAGTGTATGGGTGGCTTGATATGTGGGGATATGGGGAGATGTGAGGTGACAGAATGTGAATTACAGAATGCGAGGTTTTCGGAGGGTTTGTTACGCTTTTTTTTGATGGTAACCTGTTGTGTTTGTTATCATCGCTCGGCAGATTTATCAAATCCAACTTCTTTGTTGTTGTCGAGTTTTGTCGTATTTGTTTTTTTTCCATGGTTTCGGTATCGATTTGACACTGAATCACATGTCTGGATGTCTCTGCGAGGTTTCATGTTGCAGAAGCTATTAATGACGTCGGCGCGGGTGCGAGGGCGTCGTGAATCGCTTCTTGTGAACATGTTGGATCGCAGCGCATGCAGGTACGAGCCCATCAGGTAATGCTGCTTGGTAAACGAATGAGAAATCTAAATGTTATGACGAAAAAAATGAGTACGCTGATCAATTTGAATGCACGGAACTGAATTCCCGGCGGAGTTTGTAGCGTTTGAAGCCCCCATGAGTCATGCCGTGGGCACTGATGTTGATCTGTCCTGAGGTCTGACCTATTTATGTGAACCGAAGATTCGTGTGGTCACACGCCCGTCTTCTTTTAGATCGTCTTCTTATTATCTCTTTCCCACTAGCCCAGTGGTACCTTAACAGAAACTAACAACTTTTACAGACGTCAAGGGTGTTGCTTGTGTTATCAATTTCGATTACCCCAACAACTCCGAAGATTACATCCACCGTATTGGACGTACTGGTCGTGGTGGCGCCAAGGGTGAAGCCTACACTCTGTTCACCTCCGATGACTCCAACAAGGCTCGGGATTTGGTTAATGTGTTGATCGAGGCCAAACAGCAGGTTGATCCTCAGTTGGCCGAGATGGGCCGTCCTAAGGGCCGTGGAGGCTTTGGTGGTGGACGCGGTTTTGGCGGCGGTCGCGGTGGCCGCGGCGGTCGTGGCGGTCGTGGTTTCGGCGGCGGACGCGGTGGACGTGGCTTCGGCGGTAGCCGTGGAGGATACGGCGGCGGTAACGGCGGTTACAATTCCGGTTTTAACCGTCCGTCGGGCACTAAAACTACTTTTTAATTGATTAATTAATAGAAAATATCGTACGAATTGCTGGCGCATATATATAAAAAAAGTGTGTAAGATGTTATGACAGGGACAGGGATGTCATGAAGCATTTCTTGTCTGAATGATTGAAACCTGAATTTAGGTTGTCTTAGGAGGGAATTTGCGGAACGCAATGCCAATAGTTGTTATTCCATCGTTGTTCTCAATGTAATTATCCATACGCGGGTCAATGGACAGCCGTGCGCGGCTTCTAACGAGAAATAATTCGTGAGAGGAGTTACTCATCCCATTCCCAGGCATCCTCGACGTCCGGTGCATCAGCGTCTTGAGCTTCCTCCTCTTCTTCCCAATCCCATGCATCTTCTTCTACCACTTCCTGGCTCTCAACTGCTTTATCTGTAGGCTCAGGAGAGACCTGTTCCTGTGTGGCGCCAAACCGGGGCCGGCTGAGACTGGGCGGCGCTGGCTTGGTCATACTGGAGCTCACGGGCATGGCTTCCGACACAATGTGATCCACAGATGTATCTGTATTTGTGACATCTTTGCTAGGCCCCTTGGCCGTGGACTCCTCCTGGATTCTCGCTAGCAATGCATTAGTGACCCGCCATGCCTCTGCCGAAACTTGTGTGTCTTTGTCCAGCATTCCCACCGCTGCCGGCCCGAGCAACTTCTCAGCAATTTCTTTGGCTGGTACATTGATTTCCAGAACACTTTGTAGCGCAGCCCCACGGCATTTGGCCACAGGGTCCTTCAGGGCCCGCCCCAATGCGGTAGAGACCACCGCTCTGTTATCGAGCAGGGGTGCAATCTTACACAGAACGGTGGTGGTAAGTGCCCGGACATCGGAGTCCGTGTCATTATGAGTTTTGGCCAACAACCGCAACAATTCTGTATTGAGTTGCCGACTGCTGAGCTTTGCCGCCAGTATCTCGACGCTGGCCACGCTAGCTCGGCGCATCACAACCTCAGAATCCACGAAGCCGAAAGACATTTTGGGCATGATTTTCGTCTGTACAAATGTAGGAGGCATTAACTCAATATAGGAAGGCAGAGATTTGAGCAGCTCCAGCCGGACCACCCTGTCCATACTGCTGTACTGACCCTCCATGTAGTTAAGGATCGGCTCGCTATCGGTAAATAGCTCCGGCTGAAGGTACTTCAGTAGTTTGAGCACGGTACGCAAGACCACAGGATTTTTGGTTCTCACTAGCTGAGGCAAAACGGACCCCTGGATCAGACCTGGCCACAGATCAGATGCAAGCTGCTCTATACGAGCACAATAATCAGCCAGTTCATCAGAACCCAGTAGGACCGCACCATCCAACTGGGCGACCATATCGGTTACTGGAGTCTCTAGTAATGGTAAGATTCGGGGTATATTGAGCTTTGAGGTGCCGAGGGAGGCGCCCGAAGAGATACCGGCCTTGGTCATTAGTTGAGATCTCAATTGAGGATGCGCCACAAAAACCATGTCAATCAATGAGGCGAATTCCGCTGCAGTCATAATAAGACAGCTTCTTGCGGTGAAGGCCGCGCCCGCTTCCCCCTCAGGGTTTTGCCTGGCCGAATCAAAAACTGCCAGCACAGGTAAACCGGAACGTGCTTGGACGATCTCGTTGAGGTCCTGATGGTATACATAGTTTGCAGCCTCAAACATAGTTTTAAGCGTGTTTATCACCGAAAAAGCCACGAATTTGGCCGCAGACTCGCTCATTGTAGCAAAATCAAAGGCGGACACCCGCTCGATGACCAAAAATAGCCTATCGAACGTCTCAATGCTGTCGACGTGTCGCGCGACCCCGGGGATTTTCAGCCGCCGAAGCACACTGGTAGCATTACGACCCTTCTCTAGATCGAGTGGATCCTTCAGGGAGTACGAGAGCACCGATACCTTCGCGGAATCCTTCTTCCAGACCGCCTGGGTAATTTCGTGGGTCTGATGAGGCAGGCTCACGCGTTCATCAGGCACAACTGTGAAAGGCAGCCCAATATTGAGCGAGCCTAGTGCCTTGGAGAAGTATTCCATCCGAATTTATGGAAACCACCAAACGGAAATGTTTACGACGCGATGGTCCAGACAGAGTCTTGGCAGCAGTAGGGTTACAGAACCCCCCTTCCCCACAGTGGAAGTAGTAGTGGTCCATAAGGTGAGTTTAATAAACATAGTTCCACATTTCAGCATAACTCAATGAAGTGAACATCAGCCTTACAGTCCAAAGAATTTCAACTTGGTTTCATCGAGTTACTTCAGATTCGGATGTGTGGTGAGCTCACACCTAAGGAAGGCTATTTTGCTAGGTCGATGCCGCATTCCCAACCACAAGACATAAAATTAATCTCACCTCAGTGCCAACATGGATCGACCCAAGCGCAGTCTAAGAGACTTACTGGAGAATAACATCGAATTGAGCGATAATGAGGAAGCCGAAGTCGAAGTGAGCAATGAGCATAATTGTGTGGAGTGCGGCGATCAGCCAAAGGAGCTACTTTGTATCAACTGCGACGAGTCCTTCTGCCAGGTATGTTTCGATTATATCCACCGCACGGGTAACCGAAAGTCACACCAGACTAGAGCAGACCCCACATTAACTGATACCAACACGGTTCAGGGAAACGGACGAGAAACTGGTGATGAGAATGGCGGTGATGTGGAGATGAGCACCGAGAGTGGGGATGAATCCGAGTTGAGTATATTTGATATGATCAAGAGCAAAATGGGCGAGAATGAGATCGCCAAGGCATTGGAGCATATTCAGAAGAACTCCCAGTTCGTACCGATGCGGTTGACTATGGAGGAGCGGAAATTATTCCGTTTGCTTGTGGCTGCTTTGGAAGTCAGCGAGTATACCGACAGAGTGGATATTTACATGTATGCATCGAAAGCGAAGCGGATTGTGCGGGAACTGCGGGAAATCTGCACCGTACTTACCGGTTTGGTGGTGGCCAATGGTATGGATATCGGCAAGCTGCTAGTAGACGATGGCGACTTTGCTAAGCATGCCGAGTGGTTCCAGAGTGTGTTCGAGGTAGGACGTCGCTACAAAATTATGAACCCCGAGCGAATGCGCAGTAGTTACGGTAAAATGGTATATATGATCATGGACTCCCGCCTTCCGGAAGTCCGCCAGGTCCTGGATTTCGACCTCTATAAGCCTGTGCTGACAGTGTACAGCTATATAGAGTCTCGAAAATTACTGGCGGTTTTGGAAGATCCCCGGGTAGTCCTGGCAACTGCTGAGATCGCGGCTATGAACAAACCGCGGTCGCAAATTCAGGGTGAGATCAGGGCCAAAGAGCGCGCTATTGAACAACTGGTGCGCCAATATGGTGAGGATGTACGCCAGGCGCTCTACTCGCTAGGTGACTACCACACGTACTTAGCGGCGAATAAAACGCCTGTACAATCTATGCTACGGCATTTGCGTCAAAACTACGACCCCGAGGGCAACACTCAAGACGACCTGTACAATCTGGGAATAAGAAGTGGTCGCAACGGCGCGAGGCTGACACACAGCCACCAGAAGCAGTACCAGTACGTGCTGCAGTCACTGACTCTGTGGCAAGAAATTATGGGGGATATGTTCTTGCTTTGGAAGCTGGCGGACGATGATCTGTTGGCAGAGAAGGTGCGATATCGTCTAGAAGACACTGGTCAGGGATTGAATCGGGTAAAGTCAAGTCCACAGGTTTCTAGGCGCATGCATACAATCATTTCGCGGGCACAGCGCAAAACGGGTACCTGGGTGGGGTCTTCTGTCGTGCATTTAGGAGATCGGGCCGTTCCCAATTCCCTGTTCTTTTTGGACAAGTATCTGCAAGTGCCTCGCATTTTGAATCCTCTTTACTCCGCTCTACGATTGTTACCCAGGATTCTAGAAGGTGACAAATATGCAGCGCAGTGGGCCAATTCCCAGTATGGATCGCTCAAAGTTTTGGAGATGACGATACTTACTGATTTCTTTCGGTACGCTTTTGACGGTAGTGGTGCAGATAACTTCTATGATGCAGGCTCCTGTATCGATGGGCGTTTGACTTCGACATGGAATTGGGCCAACCAGCTTCCCAAGAAGCCATACTACAAGTATTTCCTTGTGACAGGATTTATCGGGTTCGATGGTGCCGAGGGGTTCTGAATAGAACACGCGTAAGAATACCCAAGGGAATCTGATTCAAGATCAAAAATCTAGTGGTTCTTTCACACTTTTTCTGAAGTAGTGAAGATTAGTTTACTGTGTGTATAAATTTCTCGTCACCTAAAATCTGCACGACAGGAAGTGCTAGAAAATAGTTGGGGGACCGACCTTATTTACATGAACGCCATGAATGTAGTGACATTTTCGTGGCTCAATTGCTCACATTCGTCGCTATTTTCTGATATAATTAGGGACAAATAATCTAGGAACCTCAGTGAACTCGTGTTATAGTTCATTTGCTGGTAACAGGGAGATGAGGGCTAGGGTGACATGCATCACATATCTTATTCACATCTTCTCCCCATAAGGCTCACTACATCTTTGGCATATATTGATAGATGGCCAGGCCAAATCTCGGCCGCCTTGTGGCATCTAAATTGAAACCCAAGCGGCCTGTTACAATATTTAACTCGGAACTTCGGGCAACGACTCGTTTCGCCCCCTCACCTACCGGATTCATCCATTTAGGTTCACTTCGCACAGCTCTTTACAACTACCTGCTTGCGAAGTCCACAAATGGTAAATTCATCTTGCGACTGGAAGATACAGATCAAACTCGCTTGAAGCTAGGCGCTGAACAAAACATTTATGACAGTCTAAAATGGACAAACATTTTATGGGATGAGGGCCCCATAAAGCAGTCGGATAGGAAGGAAAAATACAGCAAAGAGGCTGAAAAATTATTAAAAAATGGCAGCGCGTATCGGTGCTTCTGCTCCAAGGAGAGACTGGATCATCTAACGCAGTCAGCGCGCCAACTGTGGCCGCCATCTACAGCATCTTATGACCGAAAATGTAGCCACATACTCCCGGAGGAGAGTGATGCAAGAGCAGCCAATAATGAGCCTTTTATTTTGCGGTTCAGATCACCGGATAAATGGCCTAAATTTCACGACTTACTGCACGGTGACGTCGAAATTTTAACCCAGATCAACGAGGCTGACCGTCGATACGACGATTTCGTTCTCCTCAAAAGCGATAAAATGCCAACATATCACTTCGCCAATGTCGTTGACGATAGCGATATGGGGATATCTCACGTCGTTCGCGGTGAGGAATGGCTCCCTTCGACCCCAAAACATATCGCATTATATCATGCACTGGGTTCGGGTTCTGCGCGGATACCTCAATTCGTGCATATTCCCTTATTGACCGGTGAAGGCGGGAAGAAACTCAGTAAGCGAAAAGGTGATCACGGTGTTTTTGATTTCGCACGCGCTCCTGACTATATTTTACCAGAAGCGCTTGTAAATTTCGCTGCCTTGTTAGGCTGGTCACCCCTTTCATCCCAGGAGACATCTTCTGGCCACCAGCATGGAGAAAGTATGAGTGATGTCATGACCATGGAGGACTTGGAGAGCCGATTCAGCCTGGAAGGCCTGACTAAGGGAAATGTCCAAGTTGACTACAGCAAATTGGCGTATCTCAACAAACAACATTTTCATCGGCTCTTGAAAACAAATTTTACAGAGCTGGCGCGGCGGTGTAGATCTGCCTTGAGTTATGAGATCAGTGCTGATGAATCTGAACGAGCCCTTCGCATCTTAGCAGCACATGTATCTAACATTGGTGACTTCGTCAAGTATGTGGAGACGGTCAGGGCGGTACCTGAGCATACTAACGAAATTATAGAGAGAGCTCGGAAGGGTGTCACTCAATCAGTGTTGGAAGTGGCTGTCACCGACATCAAAGAAAAATCTGGTAGAGAATGGAATCCCTCCGTGCTCATGAAGGGGTTGACAGCGTCATTCTCAAAGAAGGATGCGAACATGTCATTGCGCTACGCTTTACTGGGAGGAACTTCCGGTGTCTCCATAGTTGAATCTTTATTGCTGTTAGGCAAAGGCGCTACTGTAGAGAGACTCGAGACCTTTATCGGCAAACTCAGGAACAAAGCCTAGTTACTACTTAAGTGTACATAGAGATAATATCATGGTCTGGTTTTATGTGGCCAGACCTCAATGGTGAAATATATGAGGAATCAAATTTCGGTGAATATGATAAACTCGTTTTCGAGATTAATCTATAGGGGCACTGCTTTGAAATCAATCGAAGTCTTCGAATTCGTTCGTACGGGCCCATTACAGTAGTCTTATATTCGCGTGGGCAAGGGTATGTTGACGATCCGTTCAGCTCTAGCACTGTGGTACAACTTGTATTAGGGAGGCAAGAACAGATCGGCCAATGCCCGTGTGGAGGAACGCCAGGCAACGACGACTGTATGGTAAACCTGATGACCCTATTGAGCCGAATCCCTCCGCTGTTGCTTCGAACTCACGGTCGGCTGGGAGCCATGGCTCCACTTCGGGACCCTATTCTTCTTCGAATTCCGCTGCGGCAGAAAATAGATCGGGAGATACTCGAGGCGCCGAAAACTCATCAGCGCCGGTACCTAAACGCGTGAAAAGGGAGAAAACCCGCCCGGAATCGGAGTATGAGCTCATTCACGGGTTCCCTGTAACAGAATCCCCGCCGGACTACTCATTGTTGACATCGCCTGCGGAACCTGGCCAATATGCCTCAGTTGTGCAGTATGCGATTCATGCTTCACGTCAGAATTGGCTAGCTGGGCCCATGTTAGAAACGTTTTGGACGAGGAAACCGAAAGGAAAGAAATCGACCGCCGAAGGCCAGGTCAACCTACGCGAGAAGATGACGAAATTACACGAATGTTCGGTGACATTCGGCCCTCATACGTTTCCTGTCAAGCTATTCACTGTGAGAGACGACAATGTCGGGCTAGACGAGGAAGCCGATAAAAAGGTGGAGGAAATCTTGGAGGCGAAAAGGAAGGCAGCTGATGACACAGAAGCACCAAAAACAAGCTTCGAAGGTCCTGTAGATGTTGATAGTACCGATAAGCCTGATCAGCCTCTACAAGGTGTACGGTCTAGGGATGGCCAGAAGGAAGACTCCCCCGCCAACGTTGGAAATACAGCAAACGAGAATGCTGTCACTGGAGTGAAAGAGGGATCCAAGGATGATTCAAAACCTGTTACCGATGAAACTAGTTCTTCTCATGAAATGAGGCCTGAAACTACAGCTCCCGAGCAAGATCGTGGGGTAGCGGGTGAGCCTAAGCTTGAGCAATCTCCTCTCAAAGGTGAAGATACCGCAAGTGTTACTGAGAAAATGGCGGAGCCGTCTTCTCCGTCCTTAGCAGGTCCCCCACCGGCTAAAAAGGCGAAACGTTCGCGTAAGCCTAAGCCAGCCAAGCCACCCCAGGCCGTAGAAAATCTCGAAGGAGCAGCTATCCCTTCAGGGGTTCCCACCGCCGAAAATCAATCGAGTGCAGCCCATAAAACTAGCGGATTTGTTAGTGAGAAAGAAACTATTGAGGCTCAGAAGAGAAGAAACGAGGAATTAGAGCAGAAACTCAATGCACCCCGTGCTCCAGAAAACGAAACCCATTTATCTGCCCCTGCGACCGAGGCCACCACTATCGCTACTCCCGATCGGGCACCTGAGTCAGAGCCTGTTCCAGGTGTTTCAACGGGCCCATCATCGACCCCATCCCCGGGTCCTGCTACAGCGCCTTCTCAACCTAACTCTCAAATGCATACGCCTTCTTCCCCCCAGGTGTCGCCCGAAGCTACTTCACAGGCGCAACCCCAGACTGCTCCACAGGCATCAATTCAGGCTGCTCCGCAGGTGCCAACTCAGGCACCTCCTTCGGTGGCGCCGGCTGGCCCATTACCGCCAGGGGATGACGCAGTAAAAGCGCCCCCTCCAAATCAGCTGGTGGTATATCGTTTACAGCAGATGGCGGCGCGGGATCCATCACTAAGTGACCTTATGCGGCTCGTCGCCAGCGGCACCGCAAGCCCAGATAGCATCGCCAAGTTTCAGGAGATCATAAACCGCGTGAAAGCCTCCATAGCGACCTCGCCCCTCGTCATTCAACAACATCAGCAGACCCCACGTCATCCAACACAAGCTCATCCCAATAAATATGATTCTAACCAGACGGGACCCGGATCGGTAAAACAGGGTCCCCAAAAGAAAGCAACTGCTACCTATTCCAAGCCAAAAGTCGTGCGGCAAACGCTCCCTTACCATCCCCGCCCGAATGCTAAGGCGATCATGCTGGCGATCGAGTTTGATGAAAGTCCATCCGAACGATATCTCCTCCCGAAACGGTCAATCATTGAGTTTGTACCAGAGAAGGAAGAGGTTCTGTGGTCTTTTCTTCACGTAACGAATCCAAACGAGGGAAAAAGCAAATCTCAAAAAAATGTTACGAAAACTCGGGCCATATATACCCCTGTGACCGCAGTTTTTCATCAAATTTCCCCAAGAATTGCCCAGACGCTGGAGAGATGCGTGCGCAGACCGGAGGTGGTGCGATATTACATGGAGGAAACCATGCGCGACGCTGATCGAGCACAGCCCTGGAATATTTGGTTCCAAATCGAGAAGAACGATGAGGTACTTGCAGACTTGATTCGCAAACTGCCGGTACCGATGATGCCTCCTCCTGCTCCGCCTAGAAAGCCTCTGAAGCCCCGTAAACCTAGAGGACCATCAGCTCATCAGCAGCAACAGGAGCAATTCCTGCAGCAACAGCAGCAGTACCATGCCTATATGATGTGGTTAGCCAAAGTGAAACGAGGGCAGCCTTTGCACGTACCTCAGATGATGCTTCAACGTCCAGGGGAGCCGTTTATCTTACCTCCAAGTTTCATGACCAGACAGGCAGTAGGAATGCCCCAGATGTTCCGGCCAGTTCTAGTTGATGGTTCCGTCAGCGGTGGCAATGTTGTCTTCTCCGGAACTGCTCCCATCGGGATGATGGGACCTCCTCTTGATCGCGTAAATCCCGTCGGTTTTCACCCAAACGGTCCTACGGGCATTGATCCAAGCAAAGCTTATACACATCCTCATGGCGTTCCTGTAGCTACTATGGGCCAATCGGCTCCTCAAACTGCTACTCAGTTCATAAGTGATAACACACCTCAGTCAGGTTTTCCGACAGTGAACTCAACAACTAACGGTTCTACCTTGTCATCTAACTCTGAAGCTATTCCCTCTGATCGAGCAGGACTTTTATCGGATGATGTAGTCACGGTAGCAGGAAACGAAAATGATGCTGTTAATTCCGACCAATCTAATAAATTTGCCGATATCAAAGCGGAAGATACGTAATTTTGTAAATAAATTATAATGTGAAGCATCTAAGGCTTTCCAGGCTGTAGATTACTCTGATTTGCCGGTCAACATGTGAATTATGAGGGGCCTCTGGACTCTATCCTGACTACGCTGCTCTTATGTGGTACACACCAAGTCCACAGTCCCTAAATGAATACCTCTTACTGTCTAGTATCACAAACTACTTAACACCAAGAAGTTCACAATACGATAAAGTGGGCAATGTTGTTCAGAAATGTGATACCATTCGCGAGCTTCTATTCTATTATATATTTCAAGGCCGATCTAGCTTTCCGATACTATAAGTACACTGCGGCTAATTGAAAAGGTCATATAATCATGGTAAAATGAGTTTGTTTTTTACATGATTCTCTTGAATCACACGTATAGAACCCTCACTGAGCCTACCATATATGCAGGCGTGTTATTTAATACTAGCTGGAATATACAAACTCCATTCCGACGGTTACAGGGACTCCACGATCTCCATAACAAAACTTGAGACCAGTGGAGATCAAGAAGTCTCTCAGTGACCCCTCCCAAAGAATTTGGGCCGACTGCGAAGCCAATGACGTGCTAGCTTTGATCACGGAGACTGGACCCTCTCGTCGTTTTCCTAGTCTCTTATTCTCGCTTTCGTTGGCCGCTCCTTGCTCGGTAAAATACTCAGAACGTAGAGACACCGGAGTCGTTCGCCACAGTTCGCAGCCCAGTGTGAGATCGCTCATATAAGAATATAAATTGAAATCGAAGCGGGTGCTTAAAGCAGACAGAGCAGTGGGTTTTAAAGTGTATGCCGCGCTTACGCTACCCATAAGCGGGTTCGATACCAATGTAAGAGTCAATGGAACGGCCGAGTATCGAGAATGTGTGAAGTAGCGTACTCCTGCAGAAATACCAGGGGACTTTTTGTTGGCGGCGTAGAACACTTCGAGTCCTGTATCAAGCCGACTTACTCCTTCGGGATCGGTCCAGATCCCTAAGTTTGTGAGGCAACGAAATCCCATCAAGTTTTCATGGGTCGAGTACAAAAATTCGCGAGTCCAGTTGGGCGATGAAGAATGTAGATTCAAAGTCAAAATCAAAGGAGAGACTAAGCGCTGATCAATAACCCATTTGGCCACTAATTGTGCCGAACGGCCAATGCTTTGCATATACATTGCCTCCAGTTGTTGTCCAGGCAAATACATACGACCAAACAGGAACGACCCTCCCTTGAGCCTTTTCATGGGAATGCTACCACTTTCCTTGTCGGTTTCACTGTTGCTAGCGCTGATAACTCCACTGTCGGCAAATGAGTTCGGATCTACTAGAGGATATCGCCGGTAACACTGCACCAGCTTATGCAAAGGGATTTTCCAACTGGGCTCAGCGATTGTTGGACATGAAGAATAAAGGTAACCTACAGATCCATTCAGCGCGCCGAAATTACTAAGAGTGTAATCCGTGAATGAGTTAGTGGTGGTCTGGGAGGACACATGGAGAGTTGCGCTTTGTGGTACGTTGAAATCGAGGATTGACTTCGACGCAAGTGTTATATTTGCGTACGACTCGTCAACATTCCAGCCAACGTAACTCAGAAAAAGCTCCTCTAGATAGTCCATATACTGCCTCATGTTTAATGGACAAGCCCTCGCCCAGCCATTCGTTGAGGCCATTCATTATCATATACACGAAGATCTAGCGTAGCACGATAGTCCATCATCACCAGCACATTTTGACAGTGCCAACATCAGGATGTAGAAAATAACAACGTATGTGTGGCTCATGTTCTGATGCTTTACCGAATGATTAAACCTGGAAGCGTCGATTTAGCACATTAATGCCATATATTAGTTGCAAATGATATAAAGCAGCGACAGTCATAACTAATAAGATTACGCAATAACGCTTTCACAAGCGCAATTCACGTCTGTAACCATGTATCGATTTGCCTTTCTAGTCATTTATTCATTGCCGGCTTGGAGACGTCACCAGGGATGAGTATTAATCCAGCTTCTGAAACACAGTTTTCTCAAGGTTTCTCGTTCGTATTCTTCCGCTTTAAAGGGTTCATATGTAATTTATGCCTTCCACAGGCGGGATTTTTATCGCGGTGATGAACTTTGAAGGGCCAAATCACGCCAACATGGACACGTTGAGCCTCATTATGATGATCCTGTTCATGATGATGGTTGTTATACCCGAGTTTACCATTGTATTCTCCTACAGTATGGTCTGCTTTGCACTTTTGGGTCCCATGAGGTTTATAAGGTATACCCATGTCATAAAATTCATCGCTGTCGCTAGAGAAGTCTTCATCAGACCAGACAAAGGTGGGACTAGCAGGAGATTTCAATTTTCGAACCTTTCTTTGACTCCTCCGGGGTGGTGGGTCAACGAACATGACTTTTTTCCCGGGAGTGCCATAGTTCGGATGATCTTGGCGGACAATAATACCTTGGCAATTCGGCGCCCTCGAAGTCATTTTCCAAAATGGTTCACGGGCGGTACCTCCTTAATATAGGGGTATTGTTAGCATTAATAAACTCAGAACTTAATATAAATTAGCATGACTCGCAAATTCGCCATTAAAGGATCCTGCGCGACCGATGGGCATGGAAATTGCGCGTGACCATCCTAAATCATACACATTTCGTCCAAGAATGAAGCAGTTCAACTATAGCCATTCCCTGCGGGAGGATAAAGGGAGTCTATACACGTATCTAGCATTCACGACAAACCTCCGCATCAGTTTGATTCGTTCATGTAATTTTAATGTTCTTAAAGCTTGGCGAGATGAAATTTGGCATGGAAGTGTTGCGGATCGTCCTTTATTTTGGGTTCGTAGCTTCGCTGGATCATATCGTGACTAGCACGCACAAGAAGCCGACCGGTCTGATTATAGATTGAGGCCGTGGTAAACGCATTGCTCTTAGTCCGGCTGATTATCTGGGCCTTCAGTCTAATTTCGGAGTTGAGCGGAACCGCCTGAAGAATTTGCACGTCGAGCGCGCGAGTGTACCCTATACTTTTAACAAAGTTCTCGAGATCCGCCGTCGTAGGTTGCGAATTCGGCCATAGTTTGTCGTCACCAGCCAATACCAGAGTGGAGAAGATGGCACACAATGAAGAGGAAGCACCGCCATGAACCATGTCCATGCCATTGTCAAATCTTTGAGGGGTGTGAACAAGGAACTCAACAGTTCGAACTCCCTCAGAGTCATCATAAACTCTAGTGACTTTGACGGTATTATAAATGTCCTGCAAAAAAACACCATTGTCAACTTTGTCGAAGTTCTCGGCGGCATAGCCGCAGGCGCGCTGCACAGTTTCAACGGATGGAATAGTCATTTAGGTAAAAAAGAGTCTGTGATTGGGCCCACTTGATTGTCGCTTTATGTACTATCTACTTCCGTAAGGGAATGTTGATATGCCGAGGTTAGGCGGCAAAACTGGTTTTGGGTGGCAGGTCGGATTATGTACTATGCCGGGAGTTTGGATTTGTCACCACAGGTAGTGACTATGTGATACCGATTGCGCCGTCATTAGCCCCACCCAACTCCCACGTACCGAAAACTTACCGAGCGTTTAAGTCCCCACCTCAGCAGGTGAAATTCCTGCCTAAATTTCTCGCTTTTTTCAGCTAAACAGCGGGGACCTGATATATGGTTCCGCTCCAAGCATTCAATGGGGATAGTGCGAAATCAACAAAATTTTAAAAGTGAATATATCGCACAAATCCTAGACTCGTATCACGGACCCTTGATTCATCCCCACCGATATGAACGAGGTCCAGCAATCTCTACCAGAACATAAAGCTGAAACGAAATGTTTTTGCTTATTTGCTTATCTTTCCTTATTAGTAGCCTCTTTGGCACCGGGAACCCTTGATTCGCTTTATGTACATGCTTTCTAATTCATAGCGACATGTGTGTAACAATCATACCTTAACCCTCCTCCGTTACCCCCCCCCCCTTGCATCGAATACCGATTCCCCGGTTTAACGGGCTCATATTGAGCCAGCTTACTCATGCTGCTAAATGTCACCACTTTTGCCTTTTTCTGGTATGGCATATAAGCGAGTTTCCCTGAGTGTATTCTGCTGTGATAACATTTCGAGCCTCACAGGGAGAAATTAAGAGAAACACATGTCCAAGAACATACAATGCATGAGTACCTGGCATTGCGCTCCAACCTGATAAATAATAATTTTAGAAGAAGTTTGTAAAGCTTTTCTCAGCTGAAGCTTAAGGTAGGAGGAGGCTACTGTCAATCGTAGATAACTCAATTACTGAGGAGATGCCATACCGCGGGCCATGGTGGCCTATCGTGTTCGACAAAAGGACTAATATTATAAGTGGAGATCATGACGATATGAGGACATCAATTAGATGGGGGCATTGAGGCATGCCATTAATCGTGCTGTCGTAACTTGGGCTTCTTGCGGGACCCCCTGACGATTAATACGGCGACGGTACATGCAGTACCCCCTTTCGGAATCCCCACAATCACAGATGTTCTGGCGATGACTGTCAAACGCTGTGGGGAACTATTAATGCAGACCTAGCCCTCTCCTAACCCATCGCATCAAACACGACAATAAAGTAGATGAAGCAGTAATTAATAAACCACAGAAATAGCTATGATCATCAGATTCTGAATAATTGATCAATACACCGTGCTCATATTGCTATAGTAACTCCAGTTTCCAGCTGAGAATAGTGATGTTATGGTGGTGCCTGGCGTTTACATCCACCCTGATCGGTTCTGCCCTAACGTTGAGCGTTACGTAATAGTGACCCGGGTCCCCTCATCGTAGACTGAAATTATTACCACCGTCGACAAGTATAGCTCTGCCTAATAGGGCGACTCACCACAAGGTGTAGCAATCGAATAATATCGAATATAGTGAAAATTATGTGACGTACAGTATATCGACCGTTGATTATCTCTAGACAATCATTGGGCCATGTGCCTCTAGTCTACAACACGCACTACCGACCGCCTCAGCTGGCACGCACTGCCTCATTGAAGCTGGTTCACCCGTTCAGATCAAAGCCCCGAGTTACTAACCGATTCACGTCCACAATCGCTTACCAGACCTCCCAACAACCACGACCCAGACCCACGTCTGGCATGGGGACCCGAGTCACCGGCCCCTAATGTCGCCCGCATCTCAACCCATCCTCACTCGCTCCGCGAAACCACCTCACGAACCTCAAAAACCGGCATGCACCTCAGATCGCACACCCACGTTATCACCTCCGAAACATAATTGACTGTGCTATTAAGTCAACGCTGACCCGAACATCGCTGTTACGCGAACCGTGTGATTCTACAATTAGTGGTGCTATTTTGTGATGAACTCGAGCGGATCCGAGTCTAGCGCCAGTGAAGAGCCACATGAGGCTCACCCGGCTTCGCCCGCATCCGCGCCAAAAAAACGACGGCTATGGACAAAGCAAGAGGACGAGAGGCTGCGGCTGCTCGTATCGTACTGGGGCGACCAAGGCGGTCGGCGCAACAACTGGGACAAAATCGCAGCAAACTTCGAGAACCGCACTTCGAAAAACTGCCGCAAACGATGGTTCCACTCTCTGGATCCAAAGCTCAGACGTGGTAAATGGAGCAAGCACGAAGACAAGATCCTGAAGGATGCATATGAACAGATGGGAGCCTCCTGGCAACGCATTGCTCAACTGATCCCGGGCCGAACCGATGACCAGTGTTCGAAACGGTACAACGACGTGTTGAATCCAGCGATCGTTGATAGATTGCGGCCGTGGACCGAAGAGGAGGATGCGAAGTTAAAGGAACTGCACGCGGAAATGGGCCCGAAATGGCAGCAGATTTCTACAAAACTGCCCGGGCGCACCGGGCTGACCATCCGCAACCGCTGGCGCAAGCTAATGCGACCGCCTAAAACCAGCGCCGACCAAAATCAAGACCATACTGGTGATTTAGGTCCTTCGGCCTCCGATCAAAATAATAGCAATGCCAACTCGGACAATGGCAACGAGGCATCGTCTCGGGGCCCCGGGGAAGGCGCTGCTGCCATCGACAACCCAATGCCATTCGACGTCCCTGGATCCATGCAGGGAGCTGGATTTCCTGCCGGAGCTGACGCGAGCTGGTTACACATGGCCCATCCTCCACACATGAATATGGGTGGTATGACCGCTAATGTCAATGCAAGCATGAACGGACTGAACCACGTAAGTGGTGTCAGCGGCTTCAACCACCCCAACGGCCTCAGTAGCATGAACGGCCTAAACAATATGAACGGCGTGAACAACATGAACGGCATGAGTAATATCGGAGCCAGCAGTGACCCGGCACTGGGCCAGGGGCGGTTCGGCACGCCTATCATGAGCTACCTGAACCAGAACATGCTCATCCCGGGTAACCGCACTCAATTCACCCTTACCGTGGAAAATGCTCCCAATAACTCGCCGCTCAAGTTCCTTCGAGAATCGCATCAACCCATATCAAGTGCGCATCTGGAACAGATCATGGACTTCGCGGCAAAAAACCGGCAGCAGATCGTTGTTCACCAACACATCTACCAGTTCGGTGACGACTTCAACTCAGGTAATAATGTGACCATGTCTAATCAGGGCTCCGCATCCAATATTCCCAACTCATCGCATATGCCCAATGTATCAAACATCTCCAATCTGGGTAATCATTTCCCCCGTGGCAATGCCAACGTTGTGACGACCTCGACGATTGTGCAACCCAACAGCTTTCCTGAGCCTGCACCCATGATGCGCATGGTGCAGCCTCCCGTACAGCCCCCGCCAACGAATCAATTAGCCGTACATCCAGCACCGGATCGGTTACATGCCGTTGACACAAGCGGCAGTCACTTGGGCTCGACTTCAGCTCCACTGCGGTCCACTGCCATCGGTGGACAGCATCCAAGGCAACAACAACAACAACAACAACCCCAGCGGCCGCCGTTACATCTGGCCCCGGATACTCCCGAAATGATGCCTGAATCTATGGTGTCTCACCGGCTTGAGGATCCAGATCTGCCCGAAACATTTCGAAGGCAAGAAAGTTTGCTTCCACAACCCCCACCCGACGAGTTTCTGAGCCGACCGTTGCTCTTTGAGGATCTCCATAATGATTCGAAATTCGACACTGATGAGATAGACTTCCTAGCCTTCAACCCCAGTTGAGATCCTCCCTTCGAGGTGAGTTGCCGGAACGTAGCTCAGGCGATCAAGAAAGCAGGCTACATAGCAGCGATCGTCTTTCTCAATTGATGCACCATGAACGCGATAATGAACCAGCCTCAATTTAGATTGTAAATACACTATTTATTCTATGTTAATGCCCCCTCCACATGGCGCGTCTCAGTCGCAAGGTAAAAATGGCCCCAACGCAAAGCTCCCCTCTGCTTGAGCCGTGATGAGAAGAACTCTGAAATTTTCACTATTTAGGAGGATAATTCGAACCCATTCGATCCAAACTTATCGAATGAAGTTCATCTAAGTACAAATTCAATTAGATTCGAGTGCCACTGCGGGCACTATTTAAACACTACCACGCCACCAGCCAATGCTCATCCATTTTATTGGGCGATTTTTAGATTTCCCGCATCTTCACGTCCACCCATTCCTTCGTTCTCCTGTCAATTATAACCGATCTGATGCTCAAGATGCTTTTTTCTGTGTTCCACGATGTTCATTTTTGATTTGGATATTATCAAACGGTGCTATTCCGGCGACTTTTAAAGCTCGTCAATCACGTCATCGTAAGTATCAAATGGTAGACGGAGTGCCCGCCACGACTGTCCAGCGAAGGCACTCTCCGAGGGACCCTCGTCCTTGAACCCGTGCTTTCGATAGAAGGGAATGAGCTCTTTGTGGGCCAACAGAGACATCTGCTCGGCTGTACATAGCCCGAAGAATTTCTGCACATAGTCCTTCATCATCACATAGCCAATGTGGTGACCCTGGTAGTCCGGGTGTACCACCACACTGTGTACGGCAATAGTCTGACCTCCCTCATCATGACCGCCGACTGCCATGCTGGCGTCTGTGACGTGTTTGCTCGCAGTCTTTGTCGCGATAATGTGTCCCACCAGCTTTTCCTTTGCCAACGTAGATCCTTTCGCAGCCACTGCCCGAGGCTCGTCCTCATCGTCGCCGAAGTCAGAGTTCGTAGGCGCGCTGCTTCCAGTAGTATTGTTATCGGACGTTGAGCTCGATTCCTCGTCCTCGGGCGGCCAGTTGAACTCTCGTACGAACACGCCAGCACATAACTCAGGGCACGCCTGCAACCGGTACACGATTTTCTCCTTAGTGGCTCGCTCCTCCTCGGGGAATCCGGCGGCCTCGAGCTCCATCACCTGGTCCAGATCGGCGAGGCGCAGCGGCCGAATACAGAATCCGGCCGGAAGGTTATACTCGTAGACTCCCTCTTGGGTGTCCATGTCCTTGTAAAGACTTTCTGTTGCTGATGGCCTCATTATTCTGGTAGGTAGTGATTTTTGCAAGTTTCCTTTCCGTTTGGTTAGGTTTCCAGAGAGTCAGGATATACTCAACGAGAACAGTGAGAAAAGAGGAAAAGTGGGGTGTATGTGGTTCTCCTGGTACTGTGGTTTGGTAATGTGGTTTCGATGACTTGTGTGGAGAGCAGGCGATAGCGCGAAGTGATGTGATGGCGCAGATCCCGAGCCTGTGTAGTTGTGTGTCGTGTATACAGGCTAATGGCAGGCGATCTAATTAGCGATATGGTGAACGATGGGATGGAGAAAACACCTAACCCTCGCTTCCAAACGACGCATGTTTGCAAAGGAAAAACGCTGCGGGACAGTTAATTTCCGCCACCAGCAAGGCTTAGGGCAACAACATCCGCCACAACACCCGCCCTTCCCGCATAACGGAAAAAACAATTTTGAGATGATCAATCCGCGGAATTTTGTGGGCATAACAAAGCAACAAACACAAATAGGGATACAAGGACATCACCTGAAAGACGGAAAAAAGCTGCTGTTTCAAAAGATCACAGTACAAATACAAACTCGATCCGAAGATACATACATATTTGATACACATATATTAGGCCTCGCAAGGAAGAACGCCCGCCCTCAGCGACTTGGCAATTCTTATTATATGCATGAGATGCTACGCACGAGGCACATCTATGCGCTAGAACATAAACAAACAACTATGGCATATCGGCGGTACCTCTAGATGTCTAATACACGGCAACTTCGCATTCGAGACGACAATGTCATCCACCAAATAAATTGGCGGCAGCTATATCGGCATTACCACCGGCCATGCGTAGCGCCCTTAGAACCTCCTGTTTATTAAATCCTAGATTCATCAAATTGTTCACAGTTGCAGCATCGTACTCTTGTGAAGCTTCAGAACTCTGATCCGATCGGTTTCGTGAGGGTTGTGATTGTTGTCTCAGCGACGTGGAGCTCGTTCCGGAAGGTCCGGTGGGCGACGTTTGGGCGGAGTCGTCCCCGGCTACAGACGGACCCGCGTCCTTTTTACCGGAAACCAACCCTTGTAGGTTGTTCAAGGCGCCTCGCGGCAGCCCTGTGCTTGGTTTGGATACCAACGCCGTGCCAGCCGAGCCAGGCGGACCCACTAGATTCTTGGGAATCTCGCTTTCTGATAGAAATGGTAGCTCTTCGTGACCCATAAGTAACCTGTTACGTCTCAAATCAAGCGTGGCCTGATGGTGCTTCAGCATATCCAACCCCAACAAGAACTCCATATTGGTACCCTCGATCACCGTCATCGAGCACGCAAAATAGCTGGCGCCAATCTTAATGGGCGCCATGTGAATCCGGCCCAGAATTGTTGCCTGGCCCACACCGTATGCCATACCACGGTGTCGCTTGTCAATGAGGTGCGAGAGCTGGCACCGTTCAGCGCATTCCGGACTCATTATTGTTGTCTGTGCTCCCGAGTCGATAAATGCCTTCACAGGAATCCCATTCACCTCAATATTGGCGAATAGCATAGTTACAGTTGTAAATGCCTCAGGCATCTCTTCCATAGCAAGCCGGAAATTTCTATCGATTTCATCGTTCTCTGCCTTATTTTTCAGCTGCTGCTGCTGTAGAACAAGATATGCACGCTTGAACTGCTCGGGGTCATGGAGGGCATCGGCAAGTTCGGGAGACTGCTGAGATAACTGCAACAACAGTTGAGGATCATACAAGATCTGCCGCCGTGCCGCTTCGATCTGCATACTGATCGGTGCGTCGTCATTCACATCGCCACCACTAGCGCTATTAATGTTACCGTTGCTTCTTAATCCACTGGTTGCCCCATTCACAGCGCCTTGCGACGCAAACGTAGTCATCGAGTTGGGGGCTTCCGCCACTATTTCCGATTCCGGATCCGGCGAGGTCAACAGCACGATATCGTCGTTAGCCAGTCCAACCTCCTGCAGCTTACTAGTGTCCTTCAGTGGCTTGTTATTGAAGAAAACAATTGAGGAGGTATTCGGTTTCAAGCCCGCCTCCTCAAGGGCGTATGCACGTAGATCGGCGACCGTCATCTCTTCGGATACCTCGATGGCCAACACGACGTCATTGTCAGCCATAGTGATAGTCAGATTCATTTGCGCTAGATTTATGGCCACTAGTGCGCTACAATTCCGGGCAATGTGCAAGAGATCCGGTGAGACTTATCAGGAGGGATTCGTGTTGTTGTAGGGATGACGGTGGCATGGTTACTAACCCCACCCTGCCCAAACGGTCCGTCACGTGTCACCATGAACTTGCAGCTACATATGTGCGCCCGCAGGATACGCCAGTAGAAATAGCCGAAGTCGATAACCACGAAACCAGTAATATGCATAACCACAATGGGGGGGTGTAACCACGGAAAGTGATATGCTCACTGCCGTTGGTGCATTAAGCGGGTCCACTGGAGCACCAATGTGTCGGCATATACATAAATGAAAGTGATGCTAAAACCTATAGAGATTTCGAGAATAACAATAAAAGGTGGAAACATCAAATAGGGTGGAAAAATTAGATATCAGTAGTGCACGTTTGAAGCTCACTTCTCGTGCTCAAAATTGAAGCCTCTCTAAACAAGATTTTCTATTTGATGGGGGGCTTAACAATTGCAGATTGATCTTGGCATTCATGGGCCAAAGATCCGTTTAACTAAACAGATGGGGTTATAAGTGTCCGCTTATGGTCGAATCCTCATTGAACAATCTGTCTATTCTAGAAACTATTATAAAAGCAATGGAGCCGAAAACCATATTAACAATAAATCATTATTATCTATCTCCCTATTGCCTGGGCAAATAGTCGGTTCGCAGCTGCAAGGAATCCCACATTCGCCAACTTATTCTCCACGAAAAGCCCCCTTATTGTGGACTTGCACCGGGGATGACGATATCGATCTGATCTCTGCGGATGAGAGCCCGGCTGTGATGTGTTTTGGTGTTGTTGGGGCCGTGCACTGTCATGTCGCTGAGCACGATGTTCAGAGTCTCGTCGAACCCTTCGAATTTGCCGGAGTATTCGACGTCGCTGCGGCTTACGATCCACAGCGGCCCGCCGATGCTTTGCTCAAGATATTCCAATGGAGCACTCATGGCGACGTATCGATCAGATTTTGGGCTTTGTCACCAAACCCTTTGAATACACACACCACCTTAATGGCCTTGCCAGTTGATCCGTAGCTTATCGAGCATCACCTGGACACAGAAGAAACACAAGAGTTTCTAAAGCTGGCGGGTGATTGATAATTGACGGGCCACAGCTGCGCAATTATTATGTCGGTTTAAATTGAAATAAGACCTATGATTTGATCCGACCTTACGTAGTGTAGTTTGATCACGTACCCTGTAGTTTTACCTGACAGGCCGGGGCATACATACCGGGGGTTCGCTCACACCATACAGTGCTCGGTTGCAGTCCAAATGGGAATTAGCTATAAAAACGAAGACCAAATTAGTGAAATTATCAAAGTTCTCACTCGAACTGAAATGTCTTTACAACACAGTAATCGTATGCTTCGAGAAATTATAATACCGTCGCTGACTGGGGCGGCCAATGCTGATGCTGCTCCCGAATTGCTCGTGAGAGTCGCGCGCAACTTGTTCAATTCACTTTTTCCAGATGAACCCATCGACAATTTCAACGCGCGATTCTTCAAATCTAAGGAATTATAATCATTACAAAACCTCTGTGCGGAGGCAGAACTTGCATGGCGGTTGGTGCCACGTTCTAATTATTACAACTATGCATATAGAGATATCATAATATGTATCTTACTATTACCGCTGCTTTGACACAAAGCAAAATTATTACAAAAAAAAAGAGAACGTTTCCTCATGAAGCGGGATTCTTGCTCAAATTAGCGGTATTCAAATTGCCTGTGCCCGCGTTGATATTCACCCTGAACATATCTTCAAGTTTTTCGTATAACCCGTTCAAAGATGGAATCTCCGGGATTGCTTCCATGAGGGGTGGGGGGATAGCAAGCACAGCGCTGACATTAGGTTGCCGGGTATGTACCTGCTGAAGATACTTGATGTTTGCGTCTAATCGGTCCATCACGGTTTCATATATTTTTGATCCAAAAGAGGCGGTCATGCCCACCTTCAGCAGTTCCTGGTTGAGCAGCAATAAGAACTGCACTCGCATGCGCAGAGCCGTCACTGTTCGGGGTGGTGGAGGATGCTGGGACGAGAACTCGAACTGTCGAGTCGGGAATTTGGACTCCGCATTACTCCCCGGAATGCCTGAGCTGCCGGGGTCTAAACTGCTGCTGATATTACTTACGGAGGTCCGCATGCTCGGAGCACTGCTCAGCATGGGATTCCCCATGTCACTGACCAGGGATTGTCGGTGACTGGAATCTGGTTCACTAGAAGTAACAGAAGGGCCCGGAATGCCCATGAACTGCGATACCGCGATGCCGCCGGGCATGCCATTATCCTCGGCGGGTGCTTTCCGTTTCAGTGAGGAGCCTTGAGCGGGGGTATGAGCACCTCCGCTTCCAGGATTGGGGCCAGGGCCAACTCCAGGACCGGATCCGGTGTCCGAGGCAGTTTGTGGAATGGCCGGTTCTCCCGCAGGCTTGCCCCGCGCATTCTTCTTGGTAGATTGTCTGGGTGCGCGTTTCTTCGTTTCCGGTTTGGCAACCGGTCTTGAGCCGGGCCCACCTCCGGGGGTAGCACTCATTGCCGGAGCGGGCGGGCCGCCCGATCCGGGCCCGGGCCCCATGGGCATCATTGGGCCTAAGCTGTTGAATTGGGAGCTGGTAGGGGCATTTGGGGGATTGGGCAAGTTCGGCCCACCGGGATCTGTGCCAAACTGATTCAGACCAAAGATCCCATTGGCACTGCGTGTATTCATTTCGTTGAATCCACCGGTGTTACCGGCAGAGCTCTGAGAATGGTCAAGATTCGACAAGTTCGCGTTCCCACTGTTTTCCGGGAACTGGCCCATGCTCAGATCATTTAGTCCATTATTATTGTAATTCATGTTCATGTGGTTACCCATGGGCATACCCATGTTTCCCATATTATTGCCCATTCCGTTGCCCATACTCATGTTGTGGTTCATATTGTTTCCCATTTTCGCTCCCACGGACATTTTGGGCTGCATACCATTCATACCAGCATTCATATGGGGGTTTGCACGACCCATTGGTAAGTTCTGGTTCTGAGAATTATGCATCATCTGGGGATTCATCTGCGGGTTCATCTGCGGATTCATCTGCGGGTTCATTTGTGGATTCATCTGCGGGTTCATTTGCGGGTTTATCTGCGAGTTCATCTGCATGCTCATTCTTGGGTTCATCTGGGTGCTCATTTGCCGGCTCATTTGCCGCATCGGACCCATCTGCCCCATCTGGTTCATCTGGTTCATCTGAGGCGGCATGTTTGGCATCACCATGTCACCAGACATCCCTAGGCTCGAATCGATGGGTGTGCCGATCTGGTTCATCATCATGTTGTTTGCCGCGCCACTGTCACCGCCGAGGCCATTGTTCATGCCCCCCATGTTTCCTCGCATGTTTCCGCCCATGCTTCCACCCATGTTGCCGCTCATGCCGTTGTTCATGTTTCCACCCATGCCGTTGTTCATGTTGGCGCCCATACCGTTGTTCATCGAGAACCCGGCGTCGTTCGAGCCCATGCCGCCAATAAAATTGCCGAGGCCGTCGCCTCCGTTATTGGCGCCGCCGAACGAGGCAAACTGGTCATAACCCAGCCCGCCTAAGTCTTCCGCTCGATCCATTTTCGAGGGACCCATGAACGGTGACATGGCGTTGACGGGCTGGCCCAGAAGACTGTCCATGTTGTCCATTGTTGCGTGGTGCCGTTCCTTGAGCTGGAAAAGCGGGGATCAGGATGGTGTGCCTGACACCGATAAGTGAATAGAGGGAAACGAAAAGGAATCTCGAGTCCCGTGTGTGTCCCTTCTAAACGAGGGCCTCAATTCGTTGTTGAGAGAGTCCGCGAGTCGTGGGGATCTACTATCTCTGCACTTGTCTCCCTGATGGTTCTGCTGCGCTCGAAGAGCGAGATGAATAAAGCTGCATCACGTGGGTACAATTGGGAGTTTAGGTCACCCGACCCGCGCTACCAAGGCATCAGCACCACCCCTTCAGCCCGCGGTTGTTTTGGGCGGTGCAACTATGACCGGGGGCCGGCCCCGCTCGACTCAGAGGGACCCCGCCTGGTTTCTGGTTGTCAGCGGCACTAGCACCACGTATGAGATGTGAATACAATTGCTAAATACTTGTGGACTTTAATTACTTTTGTCTTTATTAATGTGTGTCCTTGGTGATTACAAAGATAACTCGGCAACCGCGCGCAGTGTGGTTAGAATATAGTCTGAACACACGCCAACTTAGTCCCACGGTCCTGTTATACTAAATCGAGCACGTCAACATGACACATTGTCGCGTATTGCACTGTGCACATGAAACAAGACTATTCCATTCATGGATGAATTCACCCACTCCCTGATGATCATTGCGCACTTGCCTTGTATCGAGGCGGCTAATCAATTGTGTCTAATGATCCCTCCATTGTATCTAAGATAATTCTAAACAATATGGACTTATTTCTACATGATGACAGTAGAGCCGAACTTCTCGGAGTAGCCCGGGACGTCCCAGCGGCTCTTCTTGATGAACTCCTCGACCTTCTCCTCGACCTCGGGAGCAGCCTTGAGCACGTCCTCCACAACGAGGTCCTCGAAGGCACGAGCGTTCTTGATGTTGTTGAGGGTCTCCTTAAGGGATCCGAGCTCCTCGCTGACCTTAGACTGGGTAGCCTCGGCGTTCTCCAGGGCCTTAGCCTCGAAGGCCTCGATGGTCTTGAGCTGCTTGGAGATATCGTAAGTGGTGGGCTTGAAGGCGTTGAAAGCGGCCTCGACCTCGCCAAGCACCTTTTGGTTCTTCAACACGCTCTTATAGTAGCTGAAGTCGACGGTGGTGGGCTGGGACTCCAAAGCGGTGAGCTTGTTCTTGGCGTCCTCGTTGCGGCGGCGGAACGCCAACAAAGAGTTGGAGGTAGATCCAGTGAGACCGAGGGTCTTCACAATGTTGCCCCAGTCGAGCTTGGTGGTAACCTGCTTAGCCGACATTTTTGTTGGTGAGGTGGTGTGAAAGCGTGAAAACGGGCTTACTTCCTCACGTAAATGGGGTGGGCCATCTGACGAATGACGCGGGACTACGGTTAGTCAGTGATCAATCCAACAAGCCTTCCTTGTCTTATCCCGTGACACCCCACACATCCCAGCATAGTTAACCCGTACCACAATACTTGGCGCAGATCGCCGATGGCTGTGAAATGCGCTAGCGTTCGGTGAATAAAACGTCGAATGGCGCTGTGGTGGATCCAAAATTCTTTTATATTGGTCGTCTTGTCATAGCACCAGACATGATTATTCAATGTAGTAATACATTTGTACTTATAAATAATTAGTTGATAGCCCACTTCGAAACTTGCTCGGGGCCAGAGGAATAGAATAGCCTCTGCTTCAATTCATCGACAGCCAGTGCACCGCTACGGCTCATTAGTAACACAGGCGCACCGCCAACCTCCTCTAATCGATTGATAAAGCGCTTAATCGCCTCTTTCAATGCAATTGTGCGAGTACTTAGCGAGTCAAGTTGTACCAGGCACCATTCTAGGACTCCGAACCGAATGTAGGTCTGTACAGCGTCACTGTCGACAGCTCCGCTTTTGAGCGTGTTGACCATCCACAACATTTCTCTCACCTTTAGGTCTGCCGAACTCTCAAAGATGGCTTTAAAAAGGGGAATATCAAAACGGTGGATTTGCGGACTCGACAATAACCACTGGGCCACCTTCTCGTGCAAGTAATGGTTTGGTTTAGTGAGAACTAAGGCAATTTGACCAACCATGCCAGGAATGTGGGATGGTAGCGGCTCGTTTTGTTCTTTACATGTAGCTTGCATCTTCAGGAGTTTTCCTAAGAGCAACTTGAGTCCGACTTGGTCTTTGAACTGGGACTCCGGAAGCTTTGCAAATACAGTGGTCAAAACACTCAATGCCACCTCACTTAGCGCCGAAGGAGCCACCAGCGTGCAAATAACGAAGGAGATTAACCCAGAGCTCAAGAATACCTCCATATTTTCATAGAGATATTTCGCGCTAACCACAAAATTCAATAAGAACCAGCTATCATACATCAACCCTGCCATATCTGGGGCGCGCAGCTCATATTTCACGATTGAGTCTTTGAGGTTCAAGTATTTCTGTCCCCCGTTCTGTGTGTTGCTATTAATGTCATTCGTGAAATTCCATTCATCCACCGGCTCATATGTCTGAATGGTGTTCCGGATCATTTGTTCGTCCAGGGTCACAAACAGTGAACCACCACCTCTGATCACAATCAATGGATCAAGTCCGTAATCATCCACTGTATCCAACTGAGATGCCGGACGTACATCGAGAGACTGCAATTCTTCCATCCATGATCGTTGGCGGACTGATTCAATTTCTCGCAAGATGGCAAGTAATATCCGATCTTTCGCTGATAAAGTCCCAGAGTACCGTTCTAAGAGGGCCTGTTGGACTTCTATAGTGGCATTGTTTTCATGCGCGTTGCTGTTGCTAAACAAGAAATATATTGCAATCACCTGTTCAGTATCAGTAGTTGTCGGCTTGTGAGTCTCAAACAAGGTCGTAAGTTGAGAAAGAGTCGTTTGGTGTGAGGACTGATAACCTGAAACCACACTAACGAGCTGATAAATACTTTTAGAAATTTCATCAGCGGTCGGTTGATCAAATTTGGCACTGGAATCGAAACGAAGAGCAGCTTCCAACAGCGCATTGACAGCGTTGTGATGAACATATTGCCACAGATTAATCGTACTTTGCAAAACGGCATTGAATTCACCTAAGAAAGTTCGGTCCTTTAAAGTCTTCTCCGCAAATTGACGAGTCAATTGATGCACAGCAATCTTGAGGTATCTTCCCAAAAATGGCGGGATAAATTCGCCAGATTTCGGACCGACGCTCAATTTGAGGAGATCAGGAATCAACACCGATGCCGAATTCTGCTTCCGTCTGTCAATAAATCCAGCAACCAAACCCCAAAGCGGACTTTCTGGCTGAATGAAGGATATCAATTCAGCCGGGATTGCTAGTGCTGAAACATCATCATTCTGGATCAGAGTTCCTGCTTTGCTTAAAGTTGCGCTGACATCGATGTCCTGGCTCGCAAAACGAGACCCGGCCACTAGTACGGCCGAAGTAAATGCCAAAGCATGCTTCTGCGGATAACGACCGCTGACTCGAACTAAACTTGCGAGAAATATCGAGCTGTTGTTAACGCGCATCATCAGGTCGAGGGCCTCAGAACCGTTAAAGGAGCGCGGTTCCCACAATTGCAAATTCTGAGCTAAGCCATCAAGAATTTCGCTACTAGTGACGAGCTCTGAGCTTAGTACCGAATGGATAGTAGCAGAATCTAGTCGGTAGTGACGAGAATTCAACTCTGTCAGAACAGAAAGCTCAAGAACACCGCTGTCATTCTTCATCAGCCTACTAACAAGAAACTCCGTAGAAAGTAATGAGAGCCCCAGCGTCCAATTGGGACTTTGCTGTAAAGCCAATGTGAGCTCATGGCTAGTCTTTCCCGCCTCATCAATGCTTTCTAAGAATGCTCTGCATAGCCCCGGTGAATCGGTTTGATCAACGAAAGGAGAGAATGCCGCTGGCGAAGTCGCCATCAATGTATGCATGTCAGCAGGGATACTAGCGAGCAAGTGATTGCGTAATTTGTCATTTCTAGTCTCAACGATTCGGAATAAAGTAGCAGCCAATTCTAAATGGTTTGAGATTTTGAAAACCAGATCTTGGCGAGCGAGTACATCGCGTTCAGATGCGTCGAGCACGAAATCGAAATACTCATCTGATGGCATGTGGGACAAATGGACTAGTGAGTTTGACTCGACAAGCGCCGAAGAGTTAATGCTGAAGGGAGCATCAGCGACCAGGCCACGAAGAACGTCGCGATCTTCTCCCAATATGATAAGGCTGCGGACATAGGACATTAACCATCGCTGTGCAGTGACTATATCGTTATCTGCTCCCTGGTCAGCACTACCGGCTTCATCCCTATTCTTTTGAATGTGAGTCCATTGCTCTATGATGGCCACAATAAATGGGCTCACACTGGCAGACTTGACTTTATCAATGTATTGATATGGTGAGCGCACTGCACGTTGCACTGCTTGCTCGATAATGTTCCAGACAAAGGGAGAGTGACACACTGTAAGAGTGTAAAGCAAGGCATCAACTGGATGGGCAAGTGTCGATCTGTCGGCAAACAACTGCGTTGGCTGCACTAAGTGTTGAAGTAGCTCGCTGCTTTTGTTAGCGAGCGTGAAGTTAAAAGTCGCAAATTTGACAAGCTGGGTGAACAGACTGAGGCGGTCCTTTGAGGGACTCCACCATTTTGTTTGGTCACTGGTGTAAGTCTGCACCTCCAGTACAGTTTCGGCCTCTACCAACTCCAAGCCCTTCACTTCTTTAGCCTCCAACGTCATGGCAATGCTAAGATTCAAGGGCCTGAGTTGACAAACCTCATTGATGATCAGCAAATAAGTTGTGCGCAACAAGGGCGGGTCGACCGATTTGGCTAGTAAGTTGACGTCTGGTAGTCGTGATAAGACATCATCGATCAATCCTTCCGCATCCCATTGCTGCTCGACAAAAATGTTTACCACTCGAACGAGGCGACGCATAGCAAACAAGATAATTTGAGCGGCCTGGAATCGTATTAGATTAGAATCGAACTGTAATGATTGCAGCAAAGCAGACTTTGTGATAGTGCGAGGGAGCACATATTTACTGGCAGTCTCCAGTTTGGGTGCTCTTTTGGGACCACCGATACCCGATAAGCTAGCAGCATCAACTGCAATCATACTGGTGGTAAAATGCGCAGCAGATACGGCCAACTTGAGGGCTCGAATGTGCAGCACTGAGTAGGAAAACCACCACATCGATTGCTTTGGCGTGAGAGGATACGTCGAAGCCAGAGTATCAAAGAAAGAACTATATACATCAGGGAGTTCGTGGATCAGCCGGATCACCAGGTCCATTTGTGCAGTATTTTCCCAAGGCTTCACTATCTTCAAAAAAGAAAGCGCGAGTCGGTTTTCTCCTGGCAAGCGGACGCCAATAACGCGGTCGCAAAAAAGAACCACCAAAAAACGAGAAATCTGCTCGGTGAGAGCCTCTGTTATCGGAGAGTTGGGTGAATTCGCAGACGACAGCATGCGCTGCATATTCTTGAGGGTCCAGTCATTGAACAAGCCCATCTTGGCAGTTTTAGTAAATACGGTCGTGTCCTTCAGCACATAGTTGTACAACAGATCCATTGATTTGCGTACCGTTTCCTCATCATCCTCGAGGCCGAGCTTACCGATCCAGCCGCTGAAGATTTTACGGTGTGCAAAAAGCTCACGACGAGTCTGAGGTGCAACGGCCGAAATCAACGTAATGTAGAAATCCAGAAAAGCACGTCGGTACGGCTGTTGTGAGAGAATTTTCGGGATCACGCGCAGAGTGAAATCGAAGGTGGTAAAGAGATCTTGGGGCACGAATCGGGCGATTTGCTGCAATAGCTTCAACACGGGGATAGTTTGTGCCTGTCGGAGCATAGTAAGGGCGCGATAGATCGCCTTCACGTCTTCCTGCAATATTTTGCGTCCCAAACTGATGGCCAATTCACTCGGGAACGTAGGCAGAGTGAGCAGCGTGGCCAGCCCAAGTGTGTAAGACCCGAACTTCTGCTGATTCGACGTATTAGCCGCATAGGTCCAGTCCGGCACGAGTCTGTCCACGGCCTCGGTAGCATATGCTACGATACTCGCCTCATTGGGAGCCTCGTTGGTCGAGCTCAGGATCGACACCAGTTGATCCATCGTTGGAAAAAAAATTTACCCTTGCCCGGACACCATAAATGGTATCCTCCGCCCAAAACCCAAGCGCTATATGCACGACAGTCGACACAATACACAGCCTTAAAGATTCAATATCCTCTCAATGCTGTATGACCTCTAGCAGCCTTTTCTCAATTAGTAGTATGGCTTGCTTTTTGCCATCGTAGATGACATTCGTATTGTGTAGTAGATTGTTAAAGCTACGTTGTTGGAAATATGTAAACAAAGTAAGCAGTATCAAGGGACAAATAATATAGTATAGAAGACTGGGTAGCTAATCCGATAATATTAACTATAAGCCTTATAGATACGAAATCTATCACCACATTTAATAATAATACATAAATATAGAGATACCATTCGAGTTCACTCGTAGGGCACCCAGAACTGCACCGCCTGGTCAGCCGTCGCCATCATCATTGTCTTCGGATTGAATCCCACCAAGGCAGACTTGGCCGAGCCTGATATTTCGTGCACGGGGGTGTGAATTGACTCGTAGGTGCCATTCGCGGCCTCGCGCAAGTCCCAGATGCACAGCCGGTTGTCATTACTGCCGCCCACCAAGTACTCGCCATCCATGGTGAATGCCGTGGGGGACACCGACGACTGAGCTGCGGGCAGTTGGGGCCGACTCAGTGGCTGGTGACCTGTGACTACGCCGAGTGACTTACCCTGTAGGGCATCGTATAGGCCGTGGGACATCCCATCCGAGGAGAGTGCGATGTACTTCGAGTTGTTGGAGAATTCCACCTTTTGCCATAGCCCACTGTCCATGTTGTGAGCACTGAATGTTACGAACGGCTGTTTGTCGAAGTTTCGTACGTCGTAAAGGGCTACACTGCGCGTGTCCTGGGATGCCACGGCAAATACCATGCCCATCGCATCGAAGGCCACTAGATTGGTCGGTGTTGGCATAGAAATCAGCCCCTGGCCATTGGGTGAGCGCAGATCCCAGATCCGCACCGTGCGGTCCAGCGCACTACTCACTAGCGTGTCATCAATGGGGCTGATCTCCAGGGACACGACCTTGTTTTTGTGGCCCCGAAAGTAGCGCACGTACTGGTTGTCGTGCAAGCTCAGGTACCGGAGCGAGTCCTCCTCCTTTGTAGAGGCGTAGACGCAATTTGTTGAGCGATGCGTGAACCGCGCCAGATGACAGCCGTATTTTTTCGAAAACAGAGACTTTTTGTGTTCTCCCGACCGGCAGTCATAAAGCTGGATCGCCTCATCCGTGCCGGCACTCAGCAACCACTGACCATTATCACTGAAGTCCAGACTCGTCACTGACGAGTTCGGCGCGTGATTTGCCAGTGTTTTGGCCGGCTCGAAAGACGTCACCACGCTCAGATCAAACATCGCCGAGTGATCAGGGTAGGGTCCTTCGCGACGTGATCAACAATTAATCAAGCCAAGAGTAGGCGAAATAAAATCAAAACGTGCATTGACTACGCAAACCCCGCCGTATTTTTGAATATTGGATACTCTGATCAGCTGAATTCTATCCGCATATAGAAAGGCTAGAGTCCAATTTCCAAATTCCATATGCCCATCTCACAGGTGTAAATCACCAAAACTGTTGGTGACCCTCACTAGCAAAAGTAGCCAGAAATGATGATAGCTTATATTCTTTATGTATCAGGACCGTAGTGCCCACGTGAGGGCTAAAATATTACCAGCTTCCAACAAAATCCGCCGCTATGAGGATTCGGACCACCTGCAAGATCAGCTTATGCGTAGACTAGTGCAGCCCTGTGATCACTGTCATTGCACATGCCAGTGTGCCTTTTTTTGGAGCTGATAGCAGATGTCGATCTACTAAGCACCCTAAATCAATGGGATTCCTTGGCTATGTGTGGCCCGGCAATTTCGCTATTTGTCATATATTTTGAATGCAGTTCTCGAGCACAATGCGGGGGCGGGGTGATCATTTATTTACTTCACGTCCATGCGATTTTTGATGACCTAACCACATGGATCTCATCGCGGCTGCCGAGGAGCTCATGGCCGAGCAAATGAACGGGTATGATTGCTCGCATGATATGCTCCATATTCTCCGTGTGCGACGGTTGACCGAGAAAATCGCGGCGGAAGCACCAGCGCCAGAGAATGTTGATGTCATGGTGGCAACACTGGGTGCAATCTTTCACGATCTGATTGACCACAAGTACGCGGCTAAAGCGGGAGTGTCTATAGATTCACGCCTCCAGCAAGTAGAAAGTCTACTCAAAGGTTATGGGCTCGAGGAAAAACGAGTTGCAAATGTTCTGAAAATCATCAACAGTGTTGGGTACACTAAGGAAAAGAAATTAAGAGCCACCAAGCAGTGGACGGATTGGCATGAGCACTGCATTGAGTTTCATTGCGTGCAAGATGCTGATCGGCTGGATGCCATGGGAGCAATTGGGATGATGCGCTGTGCTGCATACTCCTGCGCAATCGACCGGCCTCTGTTCGATCCGGATCCAACGTCGCCGGCTGCCTACGATCATATTGAGGAAAAATTATTGCATTTGTGCGATACGTTGCGGACCCCCACCGGAAAAGCGCTTGGAAAACAACGACACGCGTTTTTGCTCGCGTTCAAACAACAGATGGATCTGGAAGACGCACTTTTCAGCTGAGAGTTCATAGGGATCCCTGAAGTGTTACAGAAAGGGTAATACCAACCCTATCACCAGCTGTCACTGGGTGGTGACTACTTGGCACCAAAGATCATAAAATAACAGTTGCCATAGGATACCACAGATGCTAGATACCATAACCGGATAGTTACTAAGAAAAGTGGATGCCATACGTTTATACACTGTCACTATATATCAATAAGTCTTACGCTTTGATCGCCCGTTGGAGTGGCTTCAAGGCTTAAGTTGTGGAGCCCGTCGACGGATGTTGATTGGCGACGCATGATCGGCCGAGGCGCCGGTGGTTTTGGTGCATTGTTGTAAGTATCAAGCAAGGTGGAAGAATCCGCTGGGTTTGAGTATGAACTATGCTGAGGTTGGCCAAGCGTAGCCTGTAGAGGGAAGTTACTCTGGGTGGGGCTTGGCGATGCAAGCGTGGGGGAGAACGTGGAAGGTAGAGTCGACGGTAGATTAGACGAGACTAATGGTGGCGGGGGTAATGGCCCATTGGCGGGCCCCTCTGTGCGGGAGGACCCCATGGGGGTTGACGCCGCATTGTGATTGCGAGGGCGCAAAGCGGGGGATGCCGCTAGCTGGCGCGTCTGGGCCTGGCGGAACAGCTGCTCCCCCGGCTTCAGATACAGACTGGAAATGTAGCCGAGAGACAGTTCCAGGTCCTCCAACTGGTTCGCATCCAGAGAGGAGATCTGAGCCGCTATGGGCGTAAGGCTTTGTCCGACAATCGAAGCCGCGCGGGTCGGGCTAGCCCGGAGCAGACGCCAGTAGATATATGCTCGGTCGCGGACGTCTGGATCCAGAGAGTTCTGAGTGGCGATCTCGAACACCGCGGGTATCAGCACCGTCTGGGCCAGATCGGGAAACTTCAAGTACAGCTTGACACACCCGGACAAGAGTAGCAGCTGAACCGCAGGGCTTTCCTGGGTGAACCCTTGCAGGGCGGTGGTGAACAAATCAACGGCAGTGGCGCCATCGTCTTCACGGGCGGTGAGGGTTGCCACGATCCAGAAGTACGCGCGACGGGCATCCTCATCATGGGGCGGGGGCGTTTTCATGATGTGCTTCCTAGCGAATTGGACCACATTGGTGTCGCCGGGATAGCGCCGGGCAAGATCAACTAGTGCGATAATCGCCTCGGGTTCTTTGCCAATGACGCCCGCCAACTTTGCCAAGCACGACGGCACAGCGGTTTCGAACCGGATGCCGATTTTGCCCAGGGCCAGTATGGCACGCTTGCGCGAGGTGATGTCGGTTTTTAGTTGCACGAACTCGCCCAGCTCGCTCACAATGGACTCTGCCGTACGGGCCGTGCACAGCTGCACGAGAATGTCAATTTTGGTGGAGCGGATAAACGGTAGATCAGAGGCCCGGAAGTAGAAGGTCTGTGGAGCAATTCGGGCCCGCTGCACCGCCGACGAGTCCATGGTTTGTAGCAGAAGGTAGATGTTACGCAGCACGGTGTACTCGATCTCTGGCGGACGGTTGAGCTGGGACAGCAGCCGGGCCATCACCTGCTCCGGCACATATTCGTTCTGGGCCTCAGAGGCGTAGTGCGCCAGCATCAACAACACGCGCGCGGTTCCCATGGAGACGGCGCTGTTGGCATGGCGGAGGCCGGGCAGAATGGTGGCGATGAGGGCGTCGGCGATTTCCGAGCTCTGAGGAACAAACCGCATCAACGCTGTCAGAATGGACACCTGCGCGAACTCGGGGCAGTCCGCCAAAAACGCCGCCAGCCGTTGGGCCACCGCACTGTCCACGATGAACTGCAACCGGGGCGTGGAGTCGGTGATGCTCAGTAGCGACTGTACAGCGGCAGCCACGACGATTGGAGACCCCTCCTTCACCAGCATCTGGTTGAGCCGGCCAAGCAAGCCGGAGTTCTCCAGCTCGGCCGGCACCAATGCCCATACCTTGGCCACGGCAAAGCAGGCCGTTTTGCGCAGGTACACATCGGGCGACCGCAGCGCCTCGGGGATCCGCTCCATAGCTTGCAAGGCAAATGCTTTGATGGGAATCGAGCTCAGCGTGCGCAATGCCACGCCGCGTATGGCTGGCGGAACGTCAGGGTTGGCGACCTCCCGGCTCAGCTGGATCATTGACTCGCCAATGTGCTGAGGCTTGGACTTGATGTAGGTCTCTAGGTACAGAAAGCACATGCGCTTGACCTCCGAGTCGGGGCTGCGCATGCAGCGGAGAATCTCCGGGAACAGCTTAAGCATCTCCGGATTGTTCAGCGTCATGTTGCTCACGACCGTGCGCAGCGCGGCTTTGCGCGCCTTCGGGTTTTTGCCCTCCGGCAACGACAGATCTGGCCGCAGCTCCGCTGCCGTGGCGAGAACAAACCTGGTGGACATAGCGGCGCGCCGATGGGTGACTTTCCAGTGAATTAGTCCTGAGGGTGAGGGCACCCCCTTCTGCCCAGGTGGTTCGGGCTCTCCTTTGCCAGGCCGATAATTATATGCAGTATTAAGGGGACGACTTTCAAAAGATGAAAGTGTCCGAGATATAGTATTTAATGGTAGACTTGATGGTGAAACATATCTTGGAACGTGGGTAGATATGGGGAACTCGAGGTTCATAGGCATGACAGTATAACAGCGGACCTCCAATTAAATTGTGACTTCAGTTCACCCTCTATCTCCGCTACAACGACCGTATTTATTTAAAAAGGAATTACCAACATCGATCTCACACAGCTGTGCGTGACGGTTTTATTGTTTCAAAAAACCCTCATCACTGTCTCTACAAAACGAAAACTTGACAGTTTTTTCCTATAGCTAAAGATGTCTTCATATAGGCTTTTACAATAAATCAATCAATTCGATCTACGAGCTAATCACCAGAAAAAAGATTACAGAGGCACGCCAAATATGAAATTGCCTCAGCAAGTGGACCATTCATTCTTCGTAGGGCAGTTGCTCGCATGAGCTGCCAAGAATAAAGGCCACATAGAATTCAACCATTGCGTGACCAATCGGTGAATAGTCGCATAATAACGAATGCATGGCGGGCACGCGTTGTGCCCTTGGTGAAGGTTGGGTGGGTCCCTGGGGTGATCCCACCGAGTCGAGCCGCCTTGTCCTCGGTGCTTTTGTTGATACCGTCGAGGGGTCCTCCGTAATCGATACAGGGCTGGGTGTAACATTATGGTATTGGCTCTATTTACTCATCATCAGTCTCCACTTCGCTGCTGTCGTCATCTCCGTCAACAAGCGCGTTTTCACGCTCACTACGCTCCATAAGCTTCGCGAGCTCGGCGTCATCGTTCTCAGAGACCGCCTTCGGAGCCATTTTCACGGTGAGCTGGCCACCCCGGGCCTCGATGGCCTGCTTGATTGCCTCGATGGCAGAGTTAAGCGCCTCGATGGCCCGTTGTCGGTCCAGAGACAGCGATGTGAGCACAAACAGGGGCACAGCCACGAGCTTGACTCGGACCGGCACTGCCTCCGTGGACACGGCCTCACCAGCCTTCAGCGACTCCTTGATGGCATTGATACCCTCGTACGAGAAACAGGTGACCTCGATGTCGGCCCGGACCTTTACGGGGTTCGGGGTCAGCTTCTTGCTTACCTGGGCCAGTAGTTCCTTGTAAATGTCGGTGCTGGTGTCGATGTCGATGCCCTCGAAGGCGTGCTGGGGCTCCGTAATAACGTGGCGGAATCCGGTGTAGGCATGACCATATTTGCGGGCCAGGGGCCATGCGTACTTCTCGTAGAGATCTCCCAGAGGCACTTGGAACTTCTCGGCGACCTGGCGCAGAATAGAGTGCACGGACTTGCTCTTGTTGTAGCGGTCCTCACACTTGAGCGCCTCCTCGGGCGTCACCCGCTTTTTCGACAGATCAATGTAGCCCTTGTCCTTGTCCACACGAAGAACCACGGCGATCTCGTTGCGCCCCACCTTCACGTGCTTTTGGATACTGCGAATACGCCGGCGCGACAGCTCCGACAAAAGAATCATGCCCTCGATCTCGTCATACTCCAGCAGCTTGACGTAGGCACCCATGTCGGCAATGTCCTTGACGTTGACCATGACCAGGTCATCGATCTCGGGGAACTTTTGTTCATAGTACCGAAAGGTGCTCGTATTCACTTCGCTCATCCTCAACAATTTTTCACGGGGGGGTTTGTGATAGTGAGTAATGTAGGAGTGGTGCCAATCCTCAGGGTCCTGGAAAATACGGTTGAAAATGAGGGTTTGATGATGGAAATATATTTGGGACTTTCGGTGCCGCGGATTGCCTTCGAGTAGAGAAAGCCCCCACTTGAAGCTCGCATTAATCTCCCACCATGCTTACATAAGCGTCACCCCTCGCTGCACATAGCCTATTTAGTAAATTAGCAGCGTCTCGGAAAATTACCACTCTGCATTTAAGATACCCGAAGGACAAGCTGATCGACATTATGCAGTCCTCTTGAGAGTTTTCCGCAAAATTTATCACTTCGTTATACTATGTTTTTAGCAACGCGGCCATGTGGCTATCAAGAAGTGCTCCGCACTCTAGAACTTTTAAGTATACATCATAAGTAGTTGCAGGATGATGAAATCGTGATCACTTACGAATTATTTTTTGCCGGATCGGACAATATGGATCTCTCTGGATCTCCCCAATGTAGATGAATACGACTGAGACTTAGCTTGAATCACCTGTTAGCGACGGAATTAACCGAGCACCCGCTGCCCACTGTAGAATCCCTGACTTTAACGCCTATGTCGAGTCAAATGGATTCGAGATGCAAGAGGACCATTGGTTTTAACGAAGATTGTTTACTTCAGGATGATGAACTGTGGGCACCAAAAAATTGGGGAGACACTGTCTCACACTTTGTGTAACGTATCAAGGGATAAATAATTCCCCACAAAGTTTGGTGGGGAAATTGGAGCTACGTCACGATACCCTTGACAAGATGGCAGAAATATTTATTAGAGGTCTTCACATAAAATATAAAATGAACGTGGCTTCAGAATTACTATTGTCTAAACTTTTATCGGAAAAGGCTTTATACAGTTCGAATGAGACTCACAATGAGTGCGGATGCAAATATTTAGGCATTCGCATCTCTAACTCCACACGCACCATTTCATGTAGAAGCATTTTCGCCCCGTGTTGGTGGTTTAGTGAACTAGGAATAAGTAGTATCGCACCCTTGCCGTAGACGGCGAAGACCCTATGTCACGAGACGGGGCTTCAAGCCGAAGTTTTCCTCCTTATCATTCAATGTAGCAACGTTGCAGATTCATGCTATCTCAATTTCAAGTCTTGTCGGTAGGGTGGTTTGCTTCGTTGCGAGAACGAGACCCTCCGTTTGAGTCGTCTGTTTGATGCCCTGTAAACTTTGCGACATAGAATGAGGGAAACATATACTGTATATACGCTAAATCCAGGCAAAGAGTAAACTTTAATGAAGAAGGAATCAAAATTTCTATATGCAGCAGCGATTTGTATGGCCGTCTATTCTAGTGATGTCGAATTTTGTCGTCGGGCCTTGAGGCTGGTTCAGAGGGATGTCGCATGCTCTGCTGCGTCCAAGGCCATCTTGAAGCGCTCTATGAGCTCCTCTTCCTCCTCCAAGCCAATGCTTATTCTTACAAGGTGTGTATCAACTCCGCAACTGTTAACGAAGTCCAGCTCGTTATAGTGGGCGATGATAGTATAAGGACATCCTAGGGTGAAGTTGGTACCCAGCGAGGGCCCCTTAGCAATGAATAAGGTGTCGAAAAATGCAATACTAGCCTCGGGCTTGTTAAACACGATCGACAACAGGCCTCCGTAACCACCGTCCTCGTATTTGATGGCGTCGTAGTTTGCCTTGGTAGACGAGATTTTCGGGTAGTTCACGCTCTTGATGAGTTTAGCGGGATGGTTTTTCCAATTGTCCACCAGGAGATCGACCAAAGCCTCTGCATTGGCGTTGATCCGCTGGTTGCGGTCATAGAAGTCTCGTGAATTGCGCTCAAGGTAGATCGCGTCTTCAGCCCACAACGCATCAGCAAATTGTTCCTTCAACGCTGACTGGAGCTTGCTGAAATGGGGGCTCAGTGGGTTTAATACAAGATCACCAGCCATGACATTACAGTCGCCGCTAAATAGCTTGGTTAAACTGGAGACGGTAATGTCTGCGTAGCTCAGGGTGTCTACATTGGCCATGTTCCCCACTGTGTCGTCCACTACGACGGCAAAACCATATTCCTTACTTAGCTCGTGAAGTTTAATGAGGTTCGGCGTGTTTAGTAACGGATTCGACGGCACCTCACACATAACGCAGCTGATCTTGAGCTCACCCGAGTGCAGCTTGCTCTCTAAATCAGCCAGGTCTCCATTATCATCGCCACGAGGAAAAAAGACCGCCCCGGGCCCCCACTTCTGCAACACCTTGAGAGTATCCGTGTAAGGGAAGCCGAAACACACCGCCTTGAGTTGAGTGTTCTCGGTATCAAAGGCGGCCATGACGGCGCGGTACGCCGAGAAAATCGCTGTCATACCTGAGGGATAGAGATAGACATGGTCCTGAGTGACCTGGACCCGGCCACGCCGGGAGATCTCGCGCGAGATCCGCGTCTTCAGCGACGGCTTGGCCTCACTCACCAGTTTCGTCGACAAGTATCTGCCGAACCGCTCCTCAACAAAGGTTTCCTGGGGCTGAGTCACTTTAGGGGCTGATCCGGTTGCATCTCCGTCCTCGGCCACCCCCTCACGATTCTCGTTGCTTTCCTTGTCCTCTAGTTGTTCCAGGAAATACTGAGCCTGACGGCTAGACACGCCCTCTCCTGTGTGCTGCCAATACTGTTTGGCCACGCTGAACAGCTCAGTGGGGAAAAGCACGGCGGCGATCTGCACATCCAACGAATCCTCGGCAGGCTTGGGACATGACAGCTGCAGCACACGCACAACTGCTTCTGAATGGCGTTCTTTGATGAACTGACGGCAGCGGCGAGCCGCCTGGTACGTCGAGAAGATCATCGCCCGCTCGCCCTCCCGGCCGTATTCGTGTTCCAGCCTGGCGACTAGTTGCTCGATTTTGTAGTGGATTTTGAAACGCGGGTAACCACTCTTCATTTTTTCTGCCAGCTCGGCATCGCCTTCTTCGTAGGCCACATTATGGGCCCAGGAGGGCAACGAGACGCTCACGGCATGGACGGCATTCTCGGGAATGCTAACGGCAGCCTCGGTTGGGGGCGCATGCAAAGTGTCCATATTTTTTTAACTGCTGATTGAGAATCCCGATAAAGAAAATACTCGTTTTTTTAAGCAGGGTGTGTTTGAACCGGGGCTAATTGGTGTATTCCAGAAGGGGTATTCTTTCCTGCACCTTGATGACTCTTCAGATAAGGCGTGGGTTGTGGGTTGATACGGCCAACTGATAACCCCGCGGGCGCGCGATGGCACAAGGCTCACTGTGGCGCTCTGTTAGGTCGGCGCAGCGAAGGTTGGCCTGGACCACCATCTGAGGGACTGGATTAACCCCGAGCTTTGCGGGAAAAGGGAATAATTCTGCTGAACTCTAGGACCATGGAGAGAGCGTCCGTGAACTAACCCAGATTTATTAACGGTAGCTAGCTATTGAGCTTTCCCAACCCATGGCGTTGCCTCACCTCTTTACAAAACCGCCTTCCCAAGCTTCGAGCCATAGGACTTTTGATCACCGGCCACCGTGGTGTGCGTCGGTCTCGGGGTCCACGACGTAGCCAATCGATGCAATGCCTCGACTGTTCACCGGCTTGAGGTTTTTCTTCTATCCGCCGAAGGCCTTGCATCGGCTCAATAGCGTCAAGGCCACTGCCAGTGCTCGGCAAGGTGCCGTAATTCAGCAGAATGTCGGCGTCACCACCACCCACGTCATTGTGGCGCCAGCAGGAGAAACCAGCGTGTTCTGGCAGATGATGGCGAAGGCAGAGCTGAACAGCAATTGTGTCGTGGTGAACGATAAATGGCCCAGCGATTGCATAGACCGCCAAGAGCTGATTGACCCACAACTTTATTTGGTTACAAAGACACCCACACCCGACCAGCACGACTCTCCGGAGGCTATACCGGACAGCGCTCCCGAAAATTCACACCTATCCCCCAATTCACTTGAACCTCCACCTGGTAATGCTGAGGGACACGAGAAACAGAAAGTAGACCCCAGGAAACGGGCTCCACCTGAGGGCTCTCCAGTTACTTTCAAAAAGGCGAAGCGGGAGAACGCGCTCCTTTCTGGCGCTGTCGAGGTGGCGACAGACGATCTCGCGGTGACAGAGGTTGCGGGGCAGTCTCGTTCCAAGAGCCATCCCGTCAGCCTGGAGAGATCCCCCAAGGCACTGAAATACGTTCCTCAGAATCAGCGAGTTATCGAAGTCTTCCATGATCTAATGCTGTCAAGGCAAGCGGCTGGGGAGGAGTACAGCGAACGCGCTTATGAGCGGGCTTTGAGATCTCTTGAAGCTCTGCAGGAACCCATAGAGTCAGGGGAACAAGTGCGGGCCCTTCCTGGAATGACTTCGAGAATGTCCAAGCTAGTCGATGATGTCATTGCTGGGAAACTGCATCCAATGATCTCGAAGTCACAACGACACCGTGTCGAGGTGATACAGTTGTTTACCACCGTCTACGGAATCGGCCCATATTCTGCGCGCAAACTCTACGATGCAGGCCATCGTACCCTCGCCGATATCCGTGCAGTTTTGGACGAAAACGCGCGGGTGTCCATAGATCATCACCAAGACTTTGTGGAACGAATCGCTCGAACCGAGGTCAGCAAGCATTTTGCCGCTGTTAAGCGACTAGTGGCAACGATAGACCCCCAGATCGAGGCCTACTGCATGGGTTCCTTCCGTCGTGGTCAGCTGGATTGCGGCGACATCGACATTATTTTGACGAAGCCCGGCGCTGACCTGAACGAGCTCAAGAGAGCGCACAAGGAGTTGCTCTCGCACATGTTCCAGCAGAAGATAGCGGTTCATACTTTCACCAAAGGCAGCGATCGTTGGTTGGGGGCCACTCAGGTGATCGGCCGTTGGAGACGGATGGATATTTTGCTTGTGCCGTGGGATGAATTAGGTGCAGCTCTCATATACTATACGGGAAACGACCGCTTTAATCGAGAGCTACGATATCATGCTAAAAGAAATCATATGCGTTTGAACCATAATGGTTTATTCAGGGTGACGAACGATGGTCAGCACGAAAATCTGGAGCTGCTTGAGAGTCACGACGAACGAAAGATTTTTGCCATTCTTGGACGGCCTTTTTTACCTCCTGAGAAACGTATTATGTGAAAAATGGCCTTAAAGTATTTACGGGTGACGCATGGTTCGATACTTGCGTATCCAACTCAAGGACAACTGTATGTTACATGCTCGATTCGCTTTTTAATGATGGTTATGATTGTGAGGGCGCTATACAAATAATACTATAGAGCTTGAATTTCATTAAAGATTGCATTTATCCAAAAGAGTTATGATTAAACTAGTAGGAGTCCATGAGGGTTCCCGCGATCACGTTCATCATACCCGTCTGTCACACATTACGCCTGTTTGAAAGCTGCTGTCGACCTCGGATCAGGGTACACACACATTTCATCCGCGCTTCCACTCCTGGATGCGCGGTAAAGAATAGGGCTAGATGGGCTGCCCAATGAACGCATATAATTTCCTCAAAGGGATATTCTATGTTTCCCAAATTTTCTCCTTGATCATCACCAAGAATTTCGCTAGGAAGCGGTGTGACCCCCAGCGGTTGATTTGGCCATCGAGGATTTCGTCAGATTGTATTAATCACCAGGATCGGACTCCCGTCTCAACGGTCCTAGTTGTTCCAGATCCCCACAGACATCTCTAGACAAGGACAGATGTCTCCTTATTGTGCATACCGGAACAACGGGTTATGCGGCTCAGGGTTCGGACCTCTTCCGCTCCCGCCATTATTACACATCCTTGGTCATCCAACACCTGCACCAAGGGTTATTGAGTCCCTATAAAAAGCGCTGCGTGATTATGTCCACAAAAATCATTGACTTTTGGACATAGTCTTTTTAAACATTTCGAGGCATTATCGGTCTATTTCCTATGGTTTCTCTGTTGGATCCAATTGATCTGGGTGCCATTAAGGCTGCCAACCGTGTGTGGATGTCTCCACTTACGCGGACTCGCGCTGACCGACAGCATGTTCCTACGGCGGTCATGGTGGAATATTATAAACAGCGCTCTGCTGCTGGTCTCATCATTTCTGAGGGCGTTGGTATTAGCCAGGAAGGCCTCGGCGCCCCCTTTGCCCCCGGTTTGTGGACTAAGGAGCAGGTGGAGGCCTGGAAGCCGGTGACCAGCGGTGTCCATGCGCTGGGGGGTAAGATTGTCGCTCAGTTGTGGCACATGGGCCGTGCTGCGCACTCGAACGTCACCGGACTTCAGCCTGTTTCGAGCTCAGAGACTGCCTATCCCTATCCTCTTCACACTTATGAGGGCAAGTCTGAGCCCGAGGTTGCACGCGCGCTCAGCGTTAGCGAGATCAAGAAGGCGGTCAAGGATTTCGGCATTGCCGCTAAGAATGCCATGAAGGCTGGCTTTGATGGTGTTCAAATCCACGGCGCCAATGGTTATCTCGTTGATCAGTTTTTGCGTGATTCTGCCAACAAGCGTACCGACGAGTACGGCGGCTCGATCCCGAACCGTATTCGCTTCCTAGAGGAAGTTGTTAGTGAGGTTGTTGATGCTGTTGGACCCGGTCGTGCGTCACTCCGTCTCTCGCCCAATGGAGATACGCAGGGTGTTGACGACAGCAACCCTGAGGCTTTGTTTACCGAGGTTGCGAAGATGTTGAACAAGTACGATCTTGCGTTCTTGGAGCTTCGTGAGGTTGGTCCCACTGACACGTTCGGTAGCACCGATGTCCCCAAGCTGGGTCCGGTTTTCCGCAAGCATTACAAGGGTACATTGGTCCTGAACCAGGAATACACGCGTGAGTCTGCTGAGGAAGTAGTTTCTTCCGGAAAGGCCGATGCCATCGCCTTTGGCCGTCCGTTCATCTCAAACCCGGACCTTGTCGAGAAAATCAAGCACAAGGACGACGACTGGACTAAAAGTGACATTGGAACCTGGTACCTCGGTGGCCCCAAGGGTTACACTGATTACCCGATCAAGTATCCCAACAGCGGTAATGGGAAATTGTAAATAGCATCTTAGGTTCGCAATGTAACAGGGTTACCCCAGCAGCGGTGATGGAAATTTGTAAATAGCATGTTAGCTTCGCAGAGCAAGAGGGTAAATGCCAAGCCTCGTTGTAGAAAGATTGAGTCATGCTTTTGCGCGAAGGAATAAGATCTTTTAGTCAATTTGATTGTTTTTCTATTATGGATTTTTCTTGTCTACTCATCAGCTTCCAGAGAAGGTGTAGCACGATCCAATACTGTGATTTCTAGGGATTGACCAAAGCATATAGGTATGTCGTGGTAAAGGTACCGCTTGCCTAATTTGGCAAGAAAGGGAATCTCAATTTAGTTACAGATGTATCGGGCTACAGAATGAAATAACCGGCGGTCTATACCTAACAAAGTACTAGCAACAGAATATTGACGGACTAGTCCCGAAGGCACGCTCAGCTGGCGATGATATTCATTTACCAGATTGGCTGAGACTAGAACGGTCAAGTGCGGTAATCCCCGCTTCTGCAAGTAGCGTTTTTTTTGTTTATGTATGTAGTCATATATGTATAAAAACATATACTTAAAAGAGAAGATGATCGGTAGAAAGCTGCTCTATACACAGTGTTTAACTCACCGTTGAGCACGTAAGATTATTGCCACACAAAACCATTTCCACCCTTTCACGAGTACCATGTCTCGCCAAATCATGCCTCGGAAAATCATCTCTCGGAAAATCATCTCTCGGAATATCGGAAAATCATTCCAATTTAACATTGACGGGCTGATCAGCACACAATCATGAAGACCCCTGGCCAAGCATTCACCGATTAATTAATAATTTAAGATTTTGTCACTATATATTATATATCCTCAATACAAATCATTCTTTGGAAGCCATTTATTTGCTGGCAAGGGCAGTCACACCGGGCAACTCCTTACCCTCGAGAAGCTCCAGGGAAGCACCACCACCAGTGGAGACGTGGGTAATGTACTTAGTGTAGCCGAACTTCTTGATGGCAGTGGCGGTGTCACCACCACCGACAATCACAGTAGCCTCGTGCTCAGCAGCCAAGACGGCAGCAGCACCAATGGCAGCAGTACCCTTGGAGAAGTTTTCGAACTCGAAGACGCCCGGAGGACCGTTCCAGATGATGGTGTTAGAGACGGCAATAGCCTCACTGAACTTCCGAACACTGAGAGGGCCGATGTCGAGACCCATCCAGCCATCACGGATACCACGCTCGTCGGTGGCAGTGCCGACGGCAGCGTCAGGGGAGAACTTGTCAGCAATGACGAAGTCAACAGGGAGCAGGAGCTCGACGTTGTGCTTCTTGGCGTTCTCAACGATCTCGGGAACAATCTTGGCACCCTCAGCATCGTAGAGAGAGTCGCCAATGGGCATGTTCTCGATGGTCTTCTTGAAGGTGAAGGCCATACCACCACCAACGATCAGCTTGTCAACCTTGGGGATAAGGTTGTTGATAAGCTGGATCTTGTCGCTGACCTTGGCACCACCGAGGATGGCAAGGAAAGGACGCTTGGGGTTCTCAAGGGCCTTGCCGAAGTAGGAAAGCTCCTTGCCCATGAGGAAGCCAGCAGCACGCTCGGGGACCTGAACACCGACCATGGAAGAGTGGGCACGGTGAGCAGTGCCGAAGGCGTCGTTGACGTAGACGTCGCCGAGCTTGCTGAGGGAGGCACGGAAGGCCTCGACGGCCTTGGGATCGGCCTTGACCTTGGTGCCGTCAGCGTTCTTGCGGGAGCCCTCCTCCTCGATGTGGTAGCGAAGGTTCTCGAGCAAGAAGACGCTGCCAGCAGCAGGGTTGGCGGTAGCCTTCTCGACCTCAGGTCCCACGGCGTCGTTGAGGAACTGGACGTCGCGCTTAAGCAAGGTGGAGAGCTCACCGGCCACGGGCTTCAAGGAGTACTTCTCCACACGCTCGCCATTGGGGCGGCCAAGGTGGGACATGAGCACCACGCTCTTAGCGCCCTGCTCGAGAGCATACTGGATGGTGGGGAGAGCAGCAACAATGCGCTGGTTGTTGGTGATCTTGCCATTATCCAGGGGCACGTTGAAGTCAACGCGGATGAGGACACGCTTGCCCTTAAGGCTAAGGTCCTTGATCGACATCTTCGATGAAAGCGACATTTTGACTATGCTAGTGGGGTGGGTGCAAATGTTCAGAGGTAGATCCTCGAATTTATGGTGCTGCCACCGGTAGTTGGACCAGCAATTATATATACGATCCCAACGGCCGCGGCTAGGGTTCGCACCGATCCCAATCTGTGACACGCAGACCACCTGTGGGAGGGCGGGGGTACGAACGGGGCCCTCATGCCCGCGCTTCTGCCTCGCTTCCGCTATGAGTACGCTCACCCGAGCAGGACCAACCAACTCTGCATGCCTCAACCCAGGGCATCGGCGTCATGCTCGGGTCTATTCGCACACATCGCAAAGCAAAGGCTGATAAGCACCTAACCCCACGGCCTAACCCGGCCATAGGTGCGAAATAATCGACCACGCTGGACGAGTCAGCGGTAAGGTGGCCCGCAAATTCTCAGAACCGTTGAGCGGGAGATTTATTAATTTGTAAACTACCGAATTGAATTTACGATCTTATATACTAGATTGGCAGGATCTTGCGGTCTCAGGCCCAACATTATTTCATTCTTATTGGCATCTCCTCTCGAGTCGCCAGGGTAAGGCTGAAACTGAATAAATCTGGGATTCACCGCTCCCATCAGATCTTTTTATTTCGCCGTTGGTGTTGTTGTACCGCCGCGTGGTTTCTTTGATTTCCCGCCGTTTTGCTATACGTCATTTTGGCCGTTCCACCCGTCCTGAGCCAACGTTAGGGTTCTTCCGTGTCCTGGTGCTATCAAGGGTTGGGATCGTTTAGAGGTTTACGTTAGCGAACACGATGTTACGATGGCTGCCGTGGAAGCGCGGACCAAATTACGAGTACGAGCTGCCCCGGCTGGCTGTACAGATTCGTGAGCTAAAGCTCAAGGAGCTGGCGGCTACAAATGCCAACCTGCGCTGGCCGACGCAGTTTGTTCAGCATTCGCTGAGCGTCTACATCCTCTATGTGGCGTACACCCTGCTGCTCGCTTCAAACAAGCGGTTCCACGTCGTGCTGCTGGCCATTCTCCCGGTGCTAATTGTCCTTGGATATATGGGAATCTCTCGCGCTACGAGGTTCAGAAAAAACAGGATTCAAAGTGCTTTGAGATTGGTGGAGGAGCAGCGAAAAACGCTTGTGGCCTCGTACAAGAAGCAAGTGAAGTTCGATGAGATAATGAATCTGATTGGCGAGGAGCAAAAGGCTCAGCAGATCAAAGCAAAGACCGAGAAAAACGCCAAGTCCGAAAAATCCACCAGAACCGCTAAAGGGCCCACAGAAACCTCCACCAAGAAAGATACGACGGAATTCAGGGGTTCCTCGGCAGAGTTGGGTTTTGATGGACCCATTCCTGTGTACCAGACGTCGTGGATGGACCGGATTCTCGACGTAATCATCGGCGTCAACGAAAATAGTCCTGCTTTTAGATACGCGTTGATCTGTCCTCATTGCCGTGCCCACAATGGGCTGGCCCCTTATGGAAAGTCGGCAGAAGAAACCACGTACTTCTGTCGCGTGTGTGGCAAACTCGTCAATGGTGGGCGCGATTCGGGTGTGGACCCTCAAACCATTGAATTGGTCAAGAAATCGCTTGACAAGGAGGCGGGCGTCGACAAGCAAAAGCAAACCGACGTTCATTTCGGTGAATCACAAGATGTGACACAACCCGTTTCAGATGAGAGCGAGAATTTGGAAAGCGCTGTAGATGAGGCCGAACGAAAGGCAAGCAAGCAGGGAAGGGCCACACCTGACGAGGAAAGTCTGATAGAGGAAGCCTCTCAGGAACGACTCTCTAGCAAGAGAAAACCTGAAGAAAGCGACCTTATAAAAGATGATTCCTCTAAGGAGAATACTGGAGATGAAGCTCTCAATTCAAGGGGCTCCGAAGCGAAGGAATCGAAGGAGTAAGACTGTACAGTCACAGACCCGATATTGGAGAGCAGGAAACCCAAGAAAGCTTTTGAGCAGGAGGCTGCCACGAAGATGCCTCCTACACGTCATATTATTCTAATGAACAACCAGCGCAGCAGCTGGAATAACTCTCAAATGGATGTGATTTTGCTTAGTTTGTGGCTATGTAATAGTAATATGACTTGATGACTGACTTTCGTGCGTATCCTTGGATCATAAATTATATGTAATTCGTCTCGCGATGCGTTGTCTATTTTATTTTGTCGGGTCGTTGCGCTGGTAGCTGAGGAAGCCGCGCATCTCGCTGCTGGGCAACAAGTCAAGGTAGCGCTCAGCAAGGTCCTTGCAGTTCTCGATGTTGTTAGGACCCTGCGTCTCGAAGCACTTTTCCAGGGCCTTACGGATCACATCCAGTGCCTGGACACGAATCGCCTGCTCACGAATCATGGAGTCCTGAGCCTGACGCAGCTGTCGGTGGTCGTTGTAGTCGATGTCATCGAAACTCACGGGCTCGGGTCGCTGATGGGTCATCCTGAAGAGTGCTGTGAGTATGCAGAACCAGGCTTCTGGTGATCAATACAATAAACTGGATGTGACTGGGTAGCCTGAAAGAATGGGCCGAGAGAACCCGTACCCACGGCACCGCCAGGCTCCGCCTTTTCGCCTGCCCCACATTGTTCTTATTTGCCAAAAATTGAAACCTTCGATACAGGGTCCAGTATTGTAAAATTGCCTAGAGAAGGTTGCCATCACGACAATAGTGATTGTAGAAAGCATATATAGCGTCGGTACTGAAAAATTTGTACATTCCGAATACTCACTCCCAATGCCACCAATCCACTTGTTGTAACACCGTAATATTAGTCTACTGTCACGGCGAGGAGCGGTCGATAATTTGACAACTTGAAAACTGCTCTAGACTAGAATAAAACACCCGTAATTTGGTCCGGCTGACTTATGACGTGAGTTTTATGTTGTATCGACAAATTTCCTAGCAAGTCCTGATTTGAGGCAGCAGCAACTCCCATTCTATGAAGCAGGTCAGAACAATTCACGAAGATACAGATCACCACGACTGATTCGCTTCGTCACCTCAATTGCATAAAAATGGTGTAACGACTGTTATCACGACGATTAGAAGCTTCACGATATCCACTGTGTCGTCGATCTTATAAACATATGTAGACAGGCTAATTACTAGCTAGAAACTCAAATACAAGACGTTCATAGTTCTGAAGGGTTGCCGGAGCTATGATCTCTCCGAGACAACAAATGCGACCTAGGTTTACATCGTTGAACATTCGAATCTAAGGTACTGGGCAAGTCATCTACGGGATACCCTACCTAATATACCCTTTTGCCCACCGTAGATAAGATCAATAGGACTCCAGTCAACTTTTGGAATGAGAGAAGTTGTATGCTGATTTACAATTTAGTGGGACATGAAAATTCTAGCAATGACTCTACGATGATATGGAAGTTTTGCTCTTATATGTCCGATATAAGACCTTATATGACCAGCAGGACTCTTCCGGAGGGCCTCAAATAGGCGCGGTCTTCTCTCCCTGGTACTTCCAGATTGAGCAACCCTGATGGTACTCAAATGACATTGTCTGTGCGGCATCCAGAATGCAGCAGCTCCTGCGAGATCCACACTCCGCAAGCATTTATTAAAAGGCAGAACAAAACTTATAGCTCAGAGTAAGAAAATATTTTCGTTATGAAAACTTGGAATCTTTCCTTATTCCTAAGATTTGTTTGGCTCTGCGATCACTTGCCCTTATGTATATCAAAGTCTTCTCGTACGTAAATATTGATCGAAAAGCTAACTACGATGGAACAACCGATATAAGATTAGTTTGGATTCCTTCTGCTGATCTTTCACCGTTCACACACTACTCTGCTCAAACACATGTCGAGGTATTCGACGGCTTTAATAAAATAAATAATCCTATTAGTACCATTTTAGGCAGGATTCTCCAGGAAGAAGTAGTTACCATTTGCCTTCTGTTCCTGATCCATCTGAGAATCGAGTTTGTTGATACGCGGACGGAAACTGGTCGGGTCACGGCGGAATGTTACATTCAAATTACGCAAGAACGTGTTGCAGCCCGTGAGCAACGATTCCGGAGAGTTAGCGTACGCATCAACACCGGGTTCACCAGAGAAAACAATGACACGGTCGGCCAAGTAAGTGGCCATGATAAAGTCGTGCTCGACAATGAATGCAGTCTTCTTAGCATGCATGATGAAGCGGCGGATGACCTTGGAGCAGATTACACGCTGCTCGGAATCCAAGTAGGCACTAGGCTCGTCGATGACGTAGATGTCGGCAGGAATACCAAGAGACAGCACAATAGCGACACGCTGCAACTCACCACCACTCAAATGCTGCACCTCCTGATCGATAATATCATCGATGCGCAGAGGTTTGCAAACGTCGGTTTGGAACTGCGGGTGCAGGAACGACGCACGAATCTTCTTGAAGAACAGCTGGCGAACCGTACCCTTGAACTTCGGAGCAATCTTTTGCGGCTTCATCGACACACTCATCTCGGGCAACTTGATGCCTCCATCGGGAGCCAAGGCACCGGCCAGCATGCGGCAAAACGTGGTCTTACCAGTACCATTCTCGCCCATCATCACGATGATCTCCGAGTTTGTGAACGTACCAGCCTTCAATGACAGGCGGAAGTCACCCATGGTCTTAACCATGCTGGGGTACTTGAAGGCCCGCTCCTTTGCCGACTCAATGAGGTCCTCCTGAGCCTCAGCCAATCGGAACTGCAGCGATTCAGTACGGAACCGCATGTTCTCACTGGGGATATTACCGTCCAGGAACATGTTAATGCCCTCACGGACGGAAGCAGGCATTGACACGACACCGTAAACAGAGGGCACACCATACAAAATACACACGTAGTCAGACAAGTAATCGAGCACCGAAAGATCGTGCTCGACACAGATGATGTAGTTGTCGTTGGTGACCACGGAGCGGATGACATTGGCGGCGTTCAGACGCTGCTTGACATCGAGATACGAACTGGGCTCGTCAAACATGTAAACATCGGCCTTCTGGGCGGCAGCCATGCCGATAGCAAACCGCTGGAGCTCACCACCACTGAGCTGAGCCACCTCACGCTGTCCTAGCTTCTCGAGCTGCAAGGTCTCTATGATGTAGTCGTAGTCCTCCACGCGGGTGTTGGGCGAGTCCTTGGTCAGGAGCTGGCCGACCTGATTTTTGGGGCCCTTGATGGCCTTGGGGATGTTGTCGACGTACTGGGGCTTCACGATCGACTTAAGCTTGGACTCAAGCATACGGCTGAAGTAGTTTTGGAGCTCAGAGCCACGGTAGTGCACGAGCAACTCGGGCCAGGTAGGCGGGTTTTCGTAGCGACCCAAGTTAGGCGTTTCCTTGCCAGAAAGAATCTTCAGGGCCGTACTCTTGCCAATACCGTTACTGCCCACTAGACCAAGGACCTGTCCTGGGCGGGGCATCGGGAGACGGTGGAGTTTGAACGAGTTAGCCGAAAATCGCATGGACACCTCGTTCTCCAAGTTTGTCGGCAAATTGATGATGGTGATAGCGCCAAAGGGGCATTTCTTCACGCAAATACCGCAACCAATACACAGTAACTCACTGATGAAGGCAATCTTCGACGTAGGCGTCACTTCGATGCACTGCTTCCCGGTACGAACAACCGGACAAGACCGCTTGCATTCTTGTTTACATCGCTGCGGCTTACACTTGTCCGCGCTCACAATCGCAATACGCGTCGGCTTATCCTGACTAGACATTGGACTGCGAAGAAGGGCGAGAGGATGGCGTCCTAAATGGGGTTGTTTTGCAGAAGACGGCGTTCGTCAGGCAGGCCGATTTTTTTAATTACACCAAACGCTGCGCACCTGCCCTATTCTTCACCCTCTCTGCCAGCCCCAAGCGTGCGGTGAAGGTGAAAAAATTTTGTCAGCGAAAAGAGTTATCACGTGCATTTGGGATTGGAATTGACAACCGTCTAATTGGCTCATACCCAGTGGAAACCGTGGTGGATGCAATAGGTGCCTTTGGCAAATCTGTAGAAGTATATTTTATTTGAATATGATCCATCCTTGAATCACTAACACGTACGTGAAACATTGAAGGTTTTCTCTTGCTGAGCCCTCACCTTGGGGACGGGGGTTGACCTTCATACAGTTGTTTACTTCTCCCTTGGTGGGTCACCCATGATCAAGATTGCGGTGCGTGGAAGGGTTCACTGCCACTATGGGATACCATATGGTGCCCAAGTAGGGTGCACACTAGGGACTTGTACCGTAGAGATACCTACCCTGGCGTCATCACAGTGCAGCAACCCTTGCCGTCTCTCCATTCAGATATCAATAACCCGATTCTTATTATCAGCCACGGATGAACTGGCCTGGTCCTATATCGGCGCGTAAGTTCGAATGAAAATTTAGGCCTATCCTGTAGGACACAGAAGTTGCACCAATCATTAAAAATCCTATCCTTACTCTTCACGTTTAGCGTCAATGGCGTGCCTTATCAGGAAACCACCACCGTCGGCCGATCGACCACAATGCACCTTTGACAGCCCGATCAGCTGATGTGCCACCCCTGGGGGTAAGCAGTCAACAGTAAACACATATGAGAAGAACTGCATCTTGTTAGAAGTGATTTATGGGAGACAGCGCGAATCTGCGTGGTAAATCGCAACTCATCGTAATAGGTCTACCAAATGCTCGGCGGTTAACCAATTATTGGGGTATGCATGACCCATACCCTGGGAAATTATCAGGAAACAAACGTAGAAAATGCTAAAGTTAGAGCGACGCGTTGACATTTGCCTAAAGTCTGCTCGAAAGTACAATGAACAAATCCCGTTGGGTTTTATAGCGCCGATTTAAAAGGTCAATATGATGCTTATGACAGCTTAAAAACGATCGGAGCCAACCCCACTTAGGTCAAGGGTGGAACCCATATTCTCAGGGTACGTTGTCGCGACCACCCCACATGCTAGATTCTGTATATAAAGTGGCGCTACCTACCCGAAAAGAGAAAAAGCCCAAACCTAAATTGGAGTGGAAAACCTTATTTAGGATTCACTTCTAATTTGCGTCTGCTCGAATTCGTGTGTTCATTAGGTGCTCACTGCTTCGATAGAGTGTCTTCGTTGCCTAATCAATACTTCATAACAACTTACTTGTTTACCTTTCACGAGTATAATCGAATCACAAATGTTGCCTGAGCCCAAAAACTTCGATCATCACATGGGCAAAGCGGTCTTCCGCCGCAAGCCCAATATCTTCAAGCTGTTCTACAAGTATGAGGATATTCCCAACATTTATCAGCTTTCGGCTGGTATGCCCAATGAAAAGCTGTTCCCTATGCGTTCTGTGCAGGCAGAAACTACCGACATAGATGGTGTTAGTGAGGGAAACCTGCGCACCATGCCGGTAACACCTAGTGAAATGCAGGTGCAGGCCGCATTGCAGTATGGCCAGGCAGGGGGCGTGCCCGAGCTCCAGGAATGGATCAAACAATTCGTGCAAAAAACGTTGACTCCGCAGTATGCAGGTGAGTTCGGCAGCATGGTTAGTTTGGGAAGCACGGATGGATGGTATAAGGTTCTGCAAGTTCTTTCCAACGAGTGGCACGAGGATTACCCCGTTGAATGGCGCCAAGGTATCATTACAGAAGAGTTCACATACTCACTTGCAGCGGAGGCTGCTCGTGTGAGAGGACTGAATATTATGCCCGTTCCAATGGACAGTGAGGGCATCCTTCCCGAAATTCTGGACGAGTCCCTAACCAATTGGGACCCCAGCCGTGGAAAAAAGCCGCATATTCTCTACACCGTCTCGATTGGCCAAAACCCCACTGGCGCTACCGCGGGTCTGGAGCGCCGAAAGAAAATTTATGCTGTGTGCCAAAAACATGACGTCATGATCGTGGAGGATGAGCCGTACTGGTTCTTACAATTCGATGGTGAGAACCAGCCGTGCTATCTGAGTGTAGACACTGACGGTCGCGTGATTCGTCTGGACAGCTTCTCCAAAAACTTTGTGCCTGGCGCACGAATGGGCTGGATCACTGCTCAACCCAATATCATCAGTCGCATCTATCAACTTGCTGAGGAGGCTACGCAGCAGCCGTCCGGATTCACGCAGGTTCTCATGGTGCAGGCACTTAATCAGTGGGGTCACGAAGGTTGGCTGAAGTGGCTCAGTTGCCTGCGCCAGGAGTATCAGGATCGCCGCGACATCATGGTTGATGCACTGGAAAAATACAAGCATGTTGACGGTAGATTGGTACTCGATTTCAAGCGTCCTGCCGCCGGAATGTTCGTGTGGATCAGCGTTCAGTTTCAGAACCATCCTCTGGCTTCCAAGGTTTCAGTGTTGGACCTATCGAGGGCTTTGTGGGCCTTCAATGCCACCCACAAACAGCCAGTGTTGATCACGCCGGGGTACTTCTTTGCTCCATCGCAAGCCGATGCCGAACATATGGCCACCTTCATTCGCATTTCCTATGCGCCTTCCGAAAAGAAGGACTTGAAACGCGAGTCCGAAGGATTCGGTCGTAATGTTCAGGAGTTCTGGCAACTCACAGACGAAAACCAGATTCGAGAATTAGTGAAGATCTTCCCGAATTGAAGAGAAAAGTATACATATATGGATTAATATATATATATATAGAAATTACGCGCAATGAGCCTTGTGGATCTAAGTTGTTCAGTCCCACTCTATGTTTTGGCATCTCCACATAGTAATCTATATATATACATATATATACTCAAATTACGCGCAATTGTCCCTTCATTCTAAGTTGCTCCGCTCCATTCTAATATTTTGGCATCAACCACGTTGTAATTAGAGCCTCTCCACTTGACTGCAATCTCCCCGAAATACGTGCGGATTTCTTAAATTAGATGCAACCTAATGGTAGATGGGTACCCCAACCTAACCCCACTTCCACTCGTATCTCCCCCTCACATTCGTTATCATCGAGACTGCGCAGGCTCAATTGGCTCGAATTTCAGCGCATCTGGAACGTTTCTATATTTGAAGGTAGCAGCTAATCGATGCAGTATACGGAGCAGCTACGCCGCCGCTCTCCAACGGAGATCGGGCTCATGGCGCTGGTGTTCGTGTTCCTAATGCTGATAGTGTATACTCTCATCCCTGAGGCACCCGCTGATTTGGTCACCAATTTTTGTCCTCAACCTCCTGCCTTGAATCTATCGATGAGCTTAACTGGGCTTGACCGTCACTCAGATGAGTTGGGATTTTCTACCGTGGCTAACACCAAGAGTTACTCCTTTAAATCCAGCCAGTCCTTCTACACCAATGAGTATGGCAATTTCTCCTTGGAGGCATTTCAGGGAGCAATTCGTATTCCGACCATGAGTTTTGATGACATGGATAAGGAACCCAAGAAGGATTCCCGCTTTGAAGTGTTCCATGAGCTGCATAAATATCTTCACAGCAAGTTCCCATTAGCTGCTAAGCACGCCGAAACTGTGAACACGTATGGGCTCCTATACACTTTCGAGGGCAGCAATCCATCCTTGCGACCTGTGGTTCTTATGGCTCACCAAGATGTTGTTCCCGTCCCAGAAGAGACCGTGGATCAATGGCAGCACCCCCCTTTCGAAGCTCACTACGACGGAGAGTTTATTCACGGTCGTGGCACTGCAGATACTAAGGATACCGTTGTTGGAATTCTGGAATCAGTGGAGGCTTTACTACAGCAAGACTGGACTCCTCAGCGTACATTAATTGTCTCGTTTGGCTTCGATGAGGAGGTCGGCGGAGTTCGAGGAGCCAGTCATTTGGCTCGTGCTATTGAACAACGTTATGGGGTGAACGGTGCTGAGCTGGTGGTTGACGAAGGATTTGGCATGCCCAGTTTGCATGGATCGCTTGTGGGAGCGGTTGCAGTTGCCGAAAAGGGATACATGGATGTGGGTGTCAATTTGACTATGCCGGGAGGGCACTCAAGCTCCCCACCGGACCACACGAGTATTGGAATCATGAGTGAGCTAGTGAAACGCCTTGAAGCGCACCCGTTGCTTCCCGAACTCGAAAACAGCAACCCTGTCTTGGGGTTCTATCGTTGTTTGGCTGAGCATGCCCCAGCCATGGACAAAGAATTCCGCCGCACTGTATTGGATATCGATTGCCCGGGTCATCGAAAGCACTTAATTAGACACATTAGTGATATCCCCGCGCAAAAGTACTGGATTCGTACGTCGCAGGCGGCAGACCTCATCCACGGTGGAATCAAACTGAATGCACTTCCGGAGCAGGTAGAGCTCAAGGTGAACCATCGGATTGACATGAACAGCGGATCAGCAGCCCTCATCGACAGGTTTGAGGATATAGTTGTGTCGGTGGCCGAAGACTTCGGGCTTGGCGTTCAGTCTAATGGTGAAACATTGTTGGACGCTACTGATAAAGGCATTTTTACCATTAGTACCTTAAGAGCAATTGAACCCTCGCCAATTTCACCGCATTCTGGCCAACCATGGGAAATACTCGCAGGCACGACGCGATCGATTATCGATGCCGCACCGTTCACTGACACCCAGAAAAAACCGCTAGTCATGGCACCCGTCCTATTCGGAGCAAACACTGATACGCGACATTTTTGGCAACTCACGAGAGCGATCTACCGCTTTAAACCGGCCCTTGCGGAGGACATGATCAATTACCACACCGTGGACGAGAGGCTTAGATTTCGCAGTCATTTGATGACCGTGGCATGGTACTACGAGTTCATTTTGAATTCTACCAGTTAGAAAATTATGAACTTATTACTATTGAGAATACTTCTTTGCTGTAACACTACAAGTAGCTCAACATTTGAGAATAAACTACAAGAACCTCTCCTGTAAAATACCTCGCGAAGTGGGGGGCGCAATATATGTAGTGTGAAGGAATCACGATGCCATCCATTATCACAGACTGGGTTTGATTAATATTGGTTCTAAGTTGGAAGTCCTACTACATACCGTATGATAGAGCCCTCACGGTCTTCGGAAATAAGTCATCCAGAAGTGTATTCTGCTTATAAAATAATACATACGTGGAAATTTATCCGCTCTCAACAACCCATATATAGCGAAATGGGGTACTGGTGAAATAAAGCCTGAAATTCAAAATTTCCCGCAGCCACTGAGAACAGCGGTCAAACCCCACTCTCGATATCATATAAACACCAGTAGCAGAATTGACTTACCACGGCACAAAAAATCTGGACATATGCTGGAAGTATTCTTGTTACCTTTTTCTCTGTCGTCAGCACTTATGCTGATAAACCATGGTGATAATGGCTTCGATCTCCCTGACGTCGAGCAATTGGCGCATGATCCTAGCGAGATGTCAATCAAGCAGAAGGGAAGCAAGAACACCCATCTGGATGCGAGCAACCCCTCCTCCTTGAATCTGGACAATGTGAACCAACAGGCGGGATATCTGAAAGTACCTTCTGGCAACGAGTTATTTTACTGGTTTTTTGAGTCTCGTGACAACCCTGCCAATGATCCTGTGCTCGTGTGGATGAATGGAGGCCCTGGCTGTTCATCACTAGAAGCTGTGCTATTTGAGAATGGCCCAGTTAATATCGATCAGCAGAATCGTCTCAATCATAACCCTTTCTCTTGGAACTCTTTTGCCAACGTGCTGTATATTGATAATCCTGCTGGTGTTGGTTATTCACGAGCAGTGGTTCCCATCTCTGATACACCCAGTGCTAGTGCCGACTTTAAGGCCGCTATCGCAGAATTTTTCAAGCAAAATCCTCAGTTTGCTAAGAACAAGTTTCACATAAGCGGCGAGTCCTACGCTGGCCGCTATATTCCCGTCTTCGCTGCCGCTATCAACGAGGACAACAGTATGCCAGTTAAGGTGTCCAGTGTGTTGATAGGTAATGGTTTAGTGGACCCAATTAGTGAGTTCGAAAGTTATCAACCGATGATGTGTGGCCAAGGTGGCTACCCTCAGCAGCTTAACGAACTAGACTGCCAGAGACTGCAATACACCTCTTTGTATTGCGTCAATGCCATGAGGGAATGCATGAACACTCTTGACCAATTCCAATGTCAAACAGCGCGGGCAAGATGTGCCCCGTTAGAGAGCTCATTCGCCGGGCGAAACCCCTACGATATTCGGGATAGCCAGTGCACAGCATCAGATACCAACCTGTGCTATCCATTACTCGATAATGTTCAATCTTACTTCAGGAGCCCTGACGTTCAGCGAGCTCTGGGCGTCACTCTCGACAATCCCAACAGTTTCCAAATCTGCAATAGCAGGATCACCAATCGGTTCTACAGCACAGACGATCCCTTCGCCCCCACCTTCCACAATGTCACCAATTTGCTGGCTCAAGGGACGGCTGTATTGGCATACCATGGTGACGCTGATATTGTACTAAATTGGCTCAGCGGCCTCCAATGGACGGCTAGTTTGGAATGGCCCGGTCAGACAGGTTTCATAAATGCCACCAAGAACCCCCAAGAGTGGAAGCCCGATGGATCGGATGGGCTCAAACGTGGAGAGGTATACAATTACGAGAACCTGACATTCCTGCGAGTTGCTGATGCTGGTCATATGGTTCCGCATGATCAGCCAATAGCGGCCGCAGAGATGGTCAAATCCTGGTTGAAAGGAGACTACAAATTTGGGGCCCAAAACGCGGACAGCAGGCCTCCCGTTAAGGAGTGGGTGCAGGAGTAGTTTCTAGCATTACACGAGGGGGCGGTCAGTATAGATTACCGCACTTGAACGGCACGCCCTAGTCGATGGTAAAAGAATAAGAATGAGACACTAACAACACCAAGATTACACAATCACACCCGAACCATTTTTTTTTTTTCGATTAGAAGCCCTACGGCTCAATGTAGACATCTATCTAGAACGAATTGCTATATCAAACTAGCTTGTAAGATCGTACCTTGGTTAGTGATGGAAGAGACGAATGGCGTTCTCCACATAAACCATATTCTGAGAGTCAGCCGCCTCGAGCACGGCCCGATCTTGCACCGAACCCAGCGGCGCGTAGACGTACTTGACGCCGGATCGGGCGGCCCGATAAACGTTGTCGCTGAAGGGGAAGAACGCATCCGAGGCGCACGAGACACCAGTGTTCTTGGCCAGCCACTCCTTGCGCTCGTCCGCAGTGAGGGGAGCGGGGATCTCAGCGAACTTGGCCTCGAAGTCGGCGCGCTCGGGACCGGACTCCGGCACCTGATTAGATACAAACAGATCGATGGCGTTGGACTTGTCGGCGCGCTTGGTGCCCTTGGCCCACTTGAATGCCAGGACCTTCGGGTGGAAGCGCAACCACCAGTTATCGGCCTTGTCGCCTGCGAGACGGGTGCAGTGGATGCGGGACTGCTGGCCAGCGCCAAGACCAACCGTCATGCCGTTCTTGGCGTAGCACACCGAGTTGCTCTGGGTGTACTTGATGGCCAGCGTGGCCACAGTGAGGTCGATGATGGCCTCCTTGGGTAGATCCTTGTTGGCGCTAACGATCTCCTTGAACGAGGCGCTATTGAATCGGGCATCGTTCCGTTTCTGCTCAAGGGTGATGCCAAAGACCTGGCGCTGCTCCATCACGGGAGCGGTGTACTCCGGATCGATCTGCAACACGCAATATTTGCCGCCCTTCTTGGCCTTTAGCAGCTCCAGGGCTTCCGGGGCGTAGCCCGGGGCGATGATGCCATCGCTGACCTCCTTGGAGATGATGGCCGCTGTGGCCACGTCGACAGGGTCACTGACGGCAATGAAGTCGCCGAACGAGGACATGCGGTCGGCGCCACGGGCACGGGCGTAGGCCGAGGCCAGAGGGGTCAGCTCGTGCTTGAGGTCGGCCACGTGGTAGACCAGCTTCTCCTCGTCGCTGAGGGGCAGACCCACGGCGGCGCCGGCGGGACTGACGTGCTTGAAGCTGGCGGCCGCGGGCAGATCCAGGCTGGCCCGCAGCTCCTTCACGAGTTGCCACGCGTTGAGGCCGTCCAGCAGGTTGATGTAACCAGGAGACCCACTAAGGATCTGGAAGGGCAGCTCGCCGCGGCTGAGGAAGGCCTGGGCAGGACGCTGATGGGGGTTGGCGCCGTAGCGCAGGGGCAGCTGGGCCTTGTCCTCGGCGTACTTCTTGCGGAAGAAGTCGGCAATGGCAGCGTCGTACTCGGCGGTCTGCTCAAACGCCTTGAGGGCCAGCTTCTGGCGGGTCTCCTGGCTCAGCTCGGTGCTGGCGTTGCCGTCCTTGGCGCTGGCGTCCAGCTCCGACAAAAAGCTTGCGTAGTCCTGGGGATCGCTCAGCACGGTCACCCGCTGGTGGTTCTTGGCCGCGGCGCGCAGCAGCGTGACGCCGCCGATGTCGATCTCCTCGACCGCCTCGGGAATGGTCACGTTAATCTTGGCCACCGTCTCCTGGAACGGGTACAGGTTGCACACCACGAAGTCGACCTTGTCGATGCCTTGGGCATCGAGGTCCGTCTTGTCGCTGTCGATGTCCCGAGCAAGGATGCCGCCATGCACGGCCGGATGCAGGGTCTTGACGCGGCCGCCCAGCATCTCGGGAGCCTTGGTGATGGCGCTGACGTCGTCGACGGGGAAGCCAGCCTCACGGATCATTTTGGCAGTACCGCCGGACGCCAGGATCCGCACGCCGTTGCGGCTCAGACCCTTAGCAAGGTCGAGCAAACCGGTCTTGTCGTAGACCGAGATAATCGCCGTTTTCTGCGCCATTTCTGTACAAGGAGAAACTAGCTAACGTGATGGGCTGAAGGAAAGGATGCGAATTACTTTCCGAGTGGAGGAGGAAATGTGGTTTTTTCGACTCTGCCATCCAATGTCGTGGGTTTGGGCCGCGGGGGTCTCAGTCATCAGCCGATACCAATCGTTTATCGCGCACCCACATACATAATCGGAGGGAGGTGAGTCGTGTGGTGCATATAGCCGCTGGGTTGGTCACCGCGATCGAGAGACCTGGGGTACCTGGCGGGGGAGGTGGCCATTAGCGGGAGGCGAAGGGCGCGAGGTGCTCCGCACAAGCCGTGGTCTAGTAAATAACCAAAATTTCCTATAAATGCATGGTGCTTCCATAGTCCAAGTCCCAACCATGGGACTTCCCATCGTGGGACTCACACCCCGTTGTGGGACACCACCCCATTATGGGACAATCCTTCCTCCCCCATCGCGGTGCACCTAATATATAAGACCGAATCCCTGTTGCTTGGTCCCCGCCATGATCCCTGGAGTGGGTCAACTTTGTTGTAGTTACACCTCTACTATTTAACTACCTGTGTGCTCAAATATCACATCCCCGGCCGGTGACGCTCCGCGAAAGCGAACCGGAGGCACAGGAGAACGCCATGTTGCAAGCGCACTTAGTATAGGACACTCCCCCGTTGGCCGAGGGCGGGGCGTTGGTTGCCACAGGGCAAGGGCTCGCCCCAGACCGCTGCAACCAGTCCCACCAGCTTTCGCCTCAGCACAGAATTCCCACACTACCGTCGTACCACACTAACATCATACCACATCGTTCCCTGCCGACCCATTCCTGGATAAAAAGCTACCGCTGCATTGGTCAAAATGAGTGATGACATGTCGGTGGTGCTGTGTAGCAGCGGCTACGACAAAATGATCAAGTTCTGGGAGGCGCTCTCCGGCGTGTGCAGCCGCACCATCGAACACAACGACGGCCAGGTCAATCGTATGGTGATCACCCACGACAAAAAGTATCTGGCGTGCGCAGGCACCCACAACGTCACGCTGTATGACATCAAGTCCAACAATCCCGACCCAGTCATGACATTCGAGGGCCATAAGGGCGTGATCACCGCGTTGGCCATCCAGGCCGACAGCAAATGGATGACCACCAGCAGCGAGGACGGCACGGTGAAGGTGTGGGACATGCGTGTGCCTAGCGTCCAGCGCGATTACCACCACCGCTCGCCGGTGAACGATGTCGTTATCCATCCCAACCAGGGCGAAGTCGTGAGCTGCGACCACGGCGGAAATATACGCGTATGGGATCTCGGCGAGAACACATGCACTCACCACCTGATCCCGGAAGAGGGCGTTCCTGTGCGCAGCGTGAGCGTGGCCAGCAACGGCACCATCCTCGTGGCCGGAAACAACCGCGGCAACTGCTACGTGTGGAGGATGTTCAACTCCCGCGACGTCACCAGCCTGCATCCCATCACCCGGTTCCGCAGCCATTCCAAATACATCACCAAGGTGTTGCTAAGTCCAGATGTCAAGCACCTTGCCACCTGCTCCGCCGACCACACCACCCGCGTGTGGTCCGTGGACCAGGACTTCAAAATGGAGTCGGTGCTTCGCGGACACCAGCGCTGGGTGTGGGACGCGGCCTTCACCGCCGACTCAGCGTACCTGGTGACGGCCAGCAGTGATCAGTTCGTGCGGTTGTGGGAATTGCAGACGGGGCAGATCGTGAGGCAGTACCGTGGTCATCAGAAGGGCGTGCTGAGCGTGGCTCTGAATGACATTTAGGAGTTTGTCACGTCATTTGTCGCGCACAACTAGTTTGTACATTATTTATTTATTTATTGCTGTATTATAGATATCTACCGAGATTTTGTAGGGGTTTAAGTTCCATACTGCTAAGCACGGGTGTGACCAAGACTGCTCTTGGCCAGAGATGGTGAAACATGGCAGAAACGGTGTTTACGTATATGCGTTTCAGAATAGATACCATAACTTAATACCATTCGATTTTGCGCCGGGAACCATCCGCTTTGCCGTTCTAGGTTTATCGTCATTTGCGTACTCTCAGCATGATCCAAAGTGTCGGGGGTAGGGTAAAAAATATTCCGTGGTTAATATTTCATTGTTCCTCAAATGGGTAAGAGCAGTAAGGATAAGAGGGACAAGTACTACCGCAAAGCCAAGGAAGAGGGCTGGCGGGCGCGTTCTGCCTATAAACTGCTGCAGTTGAACGAGGAATTCGGGTTCCTCTCAGGACTGCATCATGTGGTGGATCTTTGCGCCGCACCGGGATCGTGGTCCCAAGTACTGAGCCAATGCACGCCCGACAACAGCCAGATTGTGAGCGTAGATCTGCAGCCAATCGCCCCCATCGAGGGGGTAACGACGATCCAGGCTGACATTACCCACCCGGCCACCGCAGTACAGATCCTCGACCTGTTTGGCGGTGAAAAAGCGGATATTGTGGTTAGCGATGGCGCGCCAGACGTCACGGGCTTGCACGACCTCGACGAGTATCTGCAGGCTCAATTGGTGTTCAGTGCGCTGCAGCTCGCCACGGCCGTGCTCAAGACAGGCGGCACATTTGTCGCCAAGATCTTCAGGGGCCGAGACATTGATCTCATGTACGCCCAACTCGGCCGGCTTTTCAAAGATGTGACATGCGCAAAACCGCGGTCGTCGCGGGGATCTAGTTTGGAGGCTTTCATTGTGTGCCGCGGCTACGAGCCCCGCCCCGGTTGGGACGCTCTAAAGATGATCAGCCTGCGTTTGAGCACCACAGACTATTTCGACCAGCTTTGGTCCACCAGTCAGAGGGACCACCCAGACTCTTTAGAAGAGCGTGTGGTTGCTCCTTTCCTAGCATGCGGGGATCTCAGCGCGTACGACAGCGATGCCACTTACCTCGATTTAGAAGCAGACCATAAAAGCCTGGATCCCGTACGGAGTCCCGTTGCCCCGCCTTACAAAACCGCCCTGGAGAAAAAGCGCCAGGGCTTGTTGCGTCGTATCTGATTATTTATTCGCTATATACTATCTTGGAATCTTTCAGGAACGAACGAGAGTGGGTGTTGTCAGAGTAGGCCACTAGGATTCAGTATGAAGAGACTATTTCCGGCTCAATAGTCGATTCTGGACAATACTATAAACAATACTCTATATATAGAAATATATGATTATATCCTGGTTTCTTGCCGGTGTTGGTACTTTTTTACCTCAGCAGAAACACAACTTTCGAAGGGCGAGATTAAGCCGACCGCATGTATAGATCTGTGCAGTTCTGTATAAGGTCGAGTTTTTGCCAATTAAGAGATTTTGCGAATATCAGGGACCCTGATGGAATTTTTCCGCCGAGGAAAAAAAAACAGTCGTCCATGTTTTCCCAATAAACCTTCCAAGCGATTCGGGCCGAACTCTGTCTTGCTCCCATTCGAGTTCAGGCAGCTGCGAGGCGGTGGGTAAGGTTAGGGACAGGCCCAAACAAACAACCTTCGTTGGCTTCAGCTGTGACATCAACAAGCGAGCCTAGTTTATCTTCATCCAACGGTGTGAGTCGACCCTTGCATTGGCGTGTACACTAGTTTCTCCTTACGCATTGCTCTATGACGTATCAATCGCTCAGACCTCCAGATACGGAATTTGACGAAGAAAGTGACGGAGGCAGCATTCAGCACTCTCCTAAGCTGGACACGGGGTCTCAATTCTCCTTCAGTGGGCCGCTCCACGACTCTAGCTACTATTCTGACGGGCATGCTCTAGAGGACACGCCATTCCAGCCGGAACACGACAGCTTTCAGGAAGGGTTACCCCAACAGAGTCCCTATCACGATAGTCCGGGACAAGTCTACCAAGAACCGGCCAGTGTCTATCCGTATGGGGAACATGACACGGGTGCGATCAATGGCGACTCATCAAAAGAGCAGTCACGTTCTGCAGAATACTCTGCACATCCATCTGCAAACCATTATTATGGGTATGAGCAGTCTCCATATGCCGATCAATCTTATGCCAGCCAATCATATGATTCCCCAACACCCGATGCTCCGATATATGCAGCCCGCAATGAAACATCCGAGCGCACCACGCCGCAGAAATCGATATGGCTCTCGCGTTCGGTAGGGTCATCCCCCGGCAATGGATCTCCTGCTAGCGCCTCTAAACAGTCCCCGAACCGGACAACCGGGACTCATAAGCCCTCAGATCTATCTCCAGTGTTGGAATCTGCTCCCAATCAACCCTCTCAGCTCAATCGCGCATCGCTGACCCAACATCAACCTTTAAAGTTTGATGACCGGGAGCATCGGCGCAAGTCATACAGCGGCAGACCACCTTCACCGCACGGAAACGGTACCACCGCAGCCTCACTAGCTAGGTCACCTTCTGTTGCGACGGAAGACGACGATGCGCTGCCGTTCGAGTCTACAACCAAGATGGCTGCGCAAAGAAGACCACAGAGCGTTGTGGGGCTGGCCCGAGCCACTGGCCCCGTGATGTCTAGCCAAACGTTCGAAAATTACCGTAAAAGTATCAGCAGCTTACAAATGTTGCAAAAGGCTGCCAAAAGCTCGCATGCACAAAAAAAGGCGGGCTCTGGACCCGACAATGAGGGCTCGGACGTTGATGAAGAAGAAGAAGATGACGCATCCAGCGCTACAAGTGAACTGCCCGACGGGGACCATCCCAGCGACGACGATCTTGATAACTCGAAAGAACAGCGTCGAAAATCTGCGCGTATGCGACAGGAACAAGACGCCCGCATGAGTATTTACCGCCAAAAGATGATGAAAATCGTAGGAAACCCGTCTCCAACCCGCCTAGACAAGAGAAATACAATGTATGAGGAAAGCTTTGATGACCTAGGACACGCAAACAGTTCATCAGGTAGCGTGAACGACGACAACGAAATCATGGATGACATTCCTATCAGCATTCTCCAGGCACACGGGTTCCCTAAATCTCGAAGCTATAACAGCGTCACTGGAATCCGCAATTCCACGTCCACAATCATGAGCGTCGAGAATGCAGAGGGCCCGGAGCAGTCCAAAAAGCGACCCTCATCGACTCTAGGTCCCTCTTCGTTGGGCCGTCCCATTTCAATGGCCAGTTCACGAATGCTTAATCAACAGGCAACGCCCATTGGTTTAGCGTCTCCATTGCCGCCTATTTTCGGCAACAAAAACAATCTTACATCTCGAGGACTGGTTGGCGAGATTACTCGAGAAGAAGAAATGCGGCAACGAAGAAAGACATTCGGATACACCAATGTACCGTCCCCCACGACCCATCAGAATCCCGAACTGCTGGAAATGCAGACCAAGCTCGATCATGTCATTGAACTGCTGTCAACAATGTCGCCGTCCCTCGGTGCTCAAATAACTCCGCAGTCTATGTATGCACCCTCCGTTAACAACCTATCTATCAGGGGGCCAGCGACAAATGAGACTTCTTCCGTGCGACGGGAATCGATGGCTTCATGGAGAGAGATGCCGAGCCATGCTTACCAGCGGGCTCAGTCTATACGATCCATGCAATCGCCGGCAGCATCGTTTACGGTTGGAATACCTCCCCATATGTCTCCTCAGTACCCGCCGGGTCAGTTCGCAATGAATAACCCGTCTGAATGGAATCCTACAATGGGACCGCCTACCATGCCACCTGTGCCGCCCCAGCATCTTGTTCGCGGCGCCCAGCCTCAGCAGAAGGCATCAAATAGACCATCGCAAATGCGGTTGGTGCAGCCTGATGATGATGATGAGGATGAAGACGAAGCATGGAAACAGATTCTGGAAAAAAGACGATTGCTTAAGGACCAATGGATCAATCAAGAGGTTTCATCTACATAGAGTCATCTACTTTTAGTAAAAGGAAGCTTTTTTTCCATCGTCCGGTCTTTAGCATAATTTACTATTCAGTGCAAAATGGACCGTGACAGGAATGGAGTCTTCGTAATCGTAAGTATCAATTATCTAATAGAGTAATCACATCTTGCAGGCAGTAGAAGTACATGCTTTAACGCTGTCCCGCGATTAATTACCTGATGGTGCATAAAAGCGTCACGCGTTGTTTATTAGTTCTTGCTTTGTTGACTGATCACCTCAGCACGATACCGTCGTAGTTATATTTCGTGCATAACCCTAGGTGTCGTAGCAATATCGACAGCATACATGCGCTACTGAATGGGTTCAACGTGTTTTCTAGACTGAAATTGTCGTAAATGATAACTTAGTTTGTACTGATTCCATTTTGGTGTTGGCTTCTACTCAGTGCTCGGAACTTTCGTCGCAATGCACACCGAAATTGATATTTTCGCGTTTGGTTCGGAACCGGTGGGCCTTAAGGACCCAGCCCCGCCACTTTGGGAAGGTCATATAAGTCGCGCGAAATAGCACCGCGTATACGAACCCGTACCCATAAACCAGAGGTGGCCATTAACGGTGATAACGATCGGCGTGAAAAATTGACTGCCGAAGGAATTTCGACAAAACATATGAGTGAATAAAGGAGCAAATACTAAGCCTCAATGATTCTAGGTATGCTGAGGATTCTGACGCAGCATAATGTAACATCGTGGCCTTCCATTGCTATCGACTGGGGATCTTGTCAGTCCTCGCCGCCTGTGCCCCTGCCCCCAACGCGATCAAAATGCATCATCATTCAGTAGTCAGAGTAGTCGACAGTCTGACCCATCTCTGACCTCAGCAGCCCTAAAATCTGCCCAAAACCCAAGTCGCGTTCCAGCGCGGAAAATAATATATAAACACCTTATTCTCACTTCATTAATCTTCAGGACGCGTCTCACTGAAACATCTCTAACGTAAAAGGAAAGACAAACCTTCATTGACTGTTGTAAGGTCACCCCATCTCTCCTTTTGAACCCCTACGATAAACTCCACTTAAAGCTACCAATAGCTGCCAGGCCAATACATGCCTGAAATTGATTTGACTCCATCGAAGAAAAACGCTGCTGTTTTGAATAATTTCCACTTGAGTGCCGAAGACGCCGACCTTGATCTGAAGATGGCCCACGATAATAAGATTGCTGCTGCTAAAAACGCCGAACCGAAGTCCTCCGATGCTGGCCAGGATTGTGTCAAGGATGTCTTTGATCTCCGCCTGGAGCCTAGTGCCGATACTGCCCAGCACCCACTGGACCCCGCTCACATCGCGGAGCGCAAAAAGTTGAAGGCTCTGGAGAAGACCGAGCCCATTCTTCAGGACAATCCCAACCGATTTGTTCTTTTCCCCATCAAGTATCACTCCATCTGGCAGGCATACAAGAAGGCTGAGGCCTCTTTCTGGACTGCCGAGGAAATCGATCTCGGTAAGGATCTCCACGACTGGGAGCACAAGCTGAACAAGGATGAGCGCTTCTTCATCTCCCGTGTCCTAGCCTTCTTTGCCGCCAGCGACGGTATTGTGAACGAGAACCTCGTCGAGCGCTTCAGTGGTGAGGTTGGCATCCCAGAGGCGAAGTGCTTCTACGGATTCCAGATCATGATGGAGAACATCCACTCCGAAACCTACTCGCTGCTTATTGACACCTACATCAAGGACTCCAAGGAGTCTTCTTTCTTGTTTAACGCCATTTTCACCATCCCTGCCATTCAGAAGAAGGCCAAGTGGGCTCTGCGCTGGATCTCTGACAGCGAGTCGACATTCGGCGAGCGCTTGATCGCATTTGCCGCCGTTGAGGGCGTGTTTTTCTCGGGTTCGTTTGCCTCCATCTTCTGGCTTAAGAAGCGTGGTTTGATGCCTGGTCTTACCTTCTCTAACGAGCTTATTTCTCGTGATGAGGGCATGCACACTGACTTCGCCTGTCTCTTGTTCAGCCACCTCGAGAACCGCCCCAGCAAGGCCATCGTGGAGCGCATTATCTGCGAGGCCGTGGATATCGAGCAGGAGTACTTCCGCGATGCGCTACCTGTGCACCTGCTCGGTATGAACGCCGATCTTATGAACCAGTACGTCGAGTTCGTGGCTGACCGCTTGCTGCTGGCTCTGGGTTTCAAGCGTGTTTACAACGTCACTAACCCGTTCGACTTCATGGAGAACATCTCGTTGGCCGGAAAGACCAACTTCTTCGAGAAGCGTGTGTCGGACTACCAGAAGGCTGGTGTCATGACCAAGCAGGACGAGAGCTCCGACGCTTTTGCTCTGGACGAGGACTTCTAAACAAACTGCAGTCACCTCCAAGCCTTTTCTTTATGACCAAATCACGAATTGTATAATAATGACGACCAATATGAAAATCATTTCTCTCTGGAAAAACAGATGGAGAGCACCCTGGAAGACAGGATAAACGATTTAAGAAATATAAATAAAATAGCACTGTCGTATCACTAGTCCTTCATCATGTTTTCGCCTGCGTTCTTATAGTTTTTTTCTTTTTTAGCTAATTTTATATGCACTTTCCGTAGCAGGTTTTTCTTCAAGTCCGACCCGGTTAGGATCGACGTGGGTTGGGTTTCTTCTTATGGTGCGATTGAAGGCTCGGTATGTTCTGTTTGAGATTCTGTATCCAGAGCCTGGCTACGCAGTGAGTGATGGGAAGTCCGTGCTCCAGGCTCTGAGAGCTAGCATTGAAACTAATTTTGGTGAGCTTGGTGCCGGAAGATGCCAATCGACGCTGGCACTTCGACATTACAATCCCAAAACAAGTTCGGGGGTAATAAGAATCGGCCGAGACCAAGCCCCGATGGTCCAGGGGGCATTGACGTGTCTGCGGAAGGTCAAAGATAGTCCCGTCATAATAAGAGTCACCCATGTGTCCGGAACGATGAAAAAATGTGAGCAACGAGCCATTGCCATCCGGCGAGAGGAGATTGTCCGGCGAACGTTGCATCAGCGACAATTTGGTACGAAACAATAATGCGATACAAAAAGAACTTGAGCTTGAACGATGCGAAACGCAATCGTGAAGCAGCATGCAAATGTCAACTACTCGCAGATGTGAAGCGATGGCACAATAATAAGTAAGAAATAATAAACAAATAAATAAATTACGCATAAACAAACAAATAAATAATGCGTTGAGTGCTAGTAGGATTCATTTTTCAAAATCAATTCGTTTCTTGGTGGGCCGGCCCTTTTTGCTGAAAAGTGACTCCGAGTACACGTCGTGCTTTCTCTTTGAGGAGTGGAAAAGCCGGGAATCGAACATGTCTTCGGCATTCTGGGCATCATTTTGGTTCCGCCTTTTCTGGTCAAGCAGTTTTGAGCGGAGGCTGTTCTGAGCGTTGAGTCTAGCTTCCTCCTCTCCTTGTTCTTCATGTACTTCTTTAGCGGCCCCAGCCAGAGCTTCCGCTAGGCTTGTTCGCGCTGGTTGAGATTTGGGTGCTACTAGAGGGCGGTGGCCAGTAGCGGCTGCTCTAGTCTCTAGATCGATAAGGAACCCACGATCGTTTTTCCAGTTGGAGACACTGGCGGGTACTTCCCACTGTTTCTTTTCTTCAGCCGTGAGTTTGCGCGGCGGAGGTCGTAGAATTGGCGCTCGTGTCTCCTCAGTGGCGGCTTGGAGATCCAAGGGTTGTTTGCGATACCGATGCCTCGGAGGCTCGAGAGGGTCATTCTGTTTCTCTACGATCTTCAGTTCATGTTTCGAGGCGGCGGGGCCCCTCGGGGTGTATGTTACGCTGATGCTATCTTGAGTGGGTTTGAGTTCCCCGGATCGAAGAGCTATGAGTTGATCAATGGCATTTTTGGTTTCATTTAGTTGCGATGCTCGCTCCTCATCTGATGGACGGGACAGATCGACACCAGCTCTCCGCTGCACCAATGGTAGGTTAGCGCCGTCCCTTTTGACTAGCGAATTGCTAGTCATCACGGGTGGACACTGGGCGAGAGTATGTATCGAGGCAACGTGTCACACGACTATCAATTGGAAGTGGTACTTCTACCGCTTTTGGATCGACAATGCAGTCTCTACAGGAACAGATTGGGTCCTCTGGCTTTTTACCCCGTATGTAGTGCTGGCCTGGGATATCGTAAGGGTTCGGTTCATTTTAGGCGCAGAGGCAGCACTAGATATTATGGCTCAAAGCCAGCTAGCAATGCTCTCTTTTTATTTTTTTTTTTTTCCAAATGGCCTTTTGTGAGGCTGATTGAATTCCTACACGGGTTGTGTATGTTTAGGTATCTAGGGAACTTGAACTCGGCCTGGTAATCATTATCGATATTATATGCAGGTTTTTTGATAGAGATTTAGGTAAACGTGATAGATCCACAATAGGATTCGAGCTCCAAAGAGGCAACCAGCAACATCAATTTCTCAAATTGATCTTAGGGATGCTTTTATTTGCGGGGACTGCAATCATACCCGCCAAGTAGAATACACACGGATATAAAGACGAAAGTCAGTGATGCATATGATAAATTATGGTAGTTTGAGTTTCGATAATAGGGTCTCAATGCTTTGACAATTTTCAGGCTTCCTAAGTCGGGTGCCTGTGTGGTCGGGATTGGATTCGAACACTGAGTGACGACCGTGTTGAATGAGACGCTGTTCGAAAAGTCGCATGATCAGATTGGCCTTCTTTCGCTGCCATAAGGCAGAGAACTTCGCCTTGAATTGATACCAAGGAAACTCCTCTGTGAAAACCTCTGCAAGGGTAGAAATGTTGTGATCGAATTCCGCTCCCGCCGTGGTCAACTGGTCTGCATATTGTGAACATCCATGTTCTTCGCTCGCGAGAAGGCGAGTGTAATTGCTGACAGACCATGGAAGTATCGGGCTCTGTGCCAAAGTGGTGGCAAGCAAGGCTAGAAACCGAGCAGAGGTCCCCAAATCCCCAAGGGATATACCAATGCTCGGCACTCCGTATTGAAAGAGAAAAGTATCCGCACCAAATGCTAGGGAGGGGCTCGATTCAAGCGGATCGGCATTCAGTAGACTAGCATTAAGAATTCCAGCATCAACTAGTTGGGCTAGAGCCCATTGGGACAGCTCGATCAGCAGAGGCGAAGCCTTGTACCCTTCCTGAAACAGACCAAACCTAGTCTTGGGATCGCTGCCACTGCTAGTAGGAATGGGACCGCAATCGAGATAGGCAATGCCAGATTTTCTGAGGAATGATTCATGTTGTCGAGCCCAGCTCTCGGCAGAAAACTGAGTAAACGACACAAAGCGGATGGTTCGGAGTGGCCGCCAGCCCAGGGCAGTCAACTTCTTGAAAACTCGCGTCAGCTCCAGGAACAAAGCAACACTCTGTGAAGATCCTCTGCTGTCGCCTATTATGACTGTGTCGCTTGTGAACCCATCGATACGGAATTCAGCGGTAGGGGCTGGAGCCGACGTGGCTAACTCCACCGTGATGGTATGGTCAGGTTTTACCAGCTGTCTTGGCCTGAATAGAGGGCCATTCACAGCGATTATAGGTATTTTTGGACTTGTAAGCCCAATATTTGGAACCCATTGGGTGCTCACGATTAACACAATGGCTTCGGCATTGGATGCCGCGGCCCGAGAGACCAGGTGATCAATTGATGCCACAAGGTGGTCGATGATGAGCAAACGCGAAATACGGAATGATATAACATTGTTTTCTGGGGACTCTTCCGAAGGGTATGCGAAAATTGGCGAAAACTCAGACACAGGGATGGGCCCGTTTGGGCCGGTAACTTTAGCGACAAATTTGTACGATTGTGGGCTTTCTGATCTTCTGAGACGGAAAGGCCATTCAGCGATGCTTATATTGTGTGTGATGCTGGTCTGCCTGCCGATCTCGGCATCGTCTATGCTGTGTAATGCCAACCTCTGTAACTCGGGCAGCGTGAAATGCGAATTATGGATGTGATTCCAGTCCCGGCTTGCTGAGGTTCTGGCCATGAACACAATCTGGTATATTATCAGTAGGAGAATTCCAAAAAAGCTGTACGCAATGAAGCGCCAGCCGGTCGCTGAAATTCTCATAATGCCAGTCCTTGATCAGTAGCGAGCTTGTGGGAATGTTCGACACAATATTGAGCCGGGAACCCTGTCCCACCATATGCAGCTCCTACTGTGCAGTTCCCATTGCCCAGACATCATAATATTTGGGGCCTGTATTAGGGGGAGCGATCTAGGGCCATTGATTGGGGACTCCTATACGAAGATTTGTATTGATAACGAAGAGATCCCCATTGATGCTAAAATCAAAAGGTCTCCATTGAGGCTGCTGTGATGAAAATTACGACCCGAGTCTTGTGGCAACTAGGCACTAAGTGATAATGGAACATGCCCAGCCATACATGTATAAATAAATTGGATTATACTAATTTGAACTGTAGATTAAGTTGCTTGTTGGCCGAGTGACAACAAATGCCGTGAATTCACGGATGCGGTGAGTCACAGAAATTAACCTCGAACACTGCGACCCACCCAGTGCCTTCTTCGAAAGCATGTGCTGGTAAGGCTGCCGTCTATCACATGGTCCTTGGCACCAATCATACCCATATCTCCTTACGAATGTAAATTCTAACACCGATTCTGTGCATTACAGTGTCCTCCGAAGAAACAGACAGCTACTGTAGAGGGGCGGTTTGTGTAGCCCTGGGGGCAGACCGAGGCCATCAGCATGTCGTCACCACCGCATTGAGCGATTTCGCCCTCATTTGGCATCCTCCTCAACGTCTTCCTCTTCGCTGGTGTCCTCCTCAGAAGACATGGGCGGCAAGTCGAGCGTGTTGCTCTCCTGCTGCATGCTGAACTCGGCAGGCCACTCGGGGAGAACCTTTTGCCAATAGCGAGAATCACCAACGACATTGGTGATCTCGCCATTAATTTTACCATTGGGCCCCAGTTTCTCAAGGGTCACGACAACAAACCCGTTGCGCTTGATGAAAAACTTGTTTCGCAGCGAAGGGCTGAGGCCCACTAGCAGCTGTGAATCCGGCGTGTTCAGAGTCGTGCGCACCTTTTCCAGGTGGCTCTCCGGCACCTGCACATCGAAAGTGTTGCCGCGGTTCTGCACCACCTTGCCGATGATCTCGTTCGGCGCAAGCTCGGCCGGGGGCTCCCCAATTTCGTCTTTTTTCATGCTGACGCAGCCCTAGCCTGCTCATCATACATACATATGTCAACATATACAGCCCAGAAAAATAATGAAACAGCGAGGCACGAGCCAATAAAGGGTGATTTCCAACAAAGAAAGTCTCGGTATATAGCCATTACTTACGGATCAGTATATTTAAGCTAGGCGTATGCAACTTAGTACCGGTCGTTGGCAGCGGCATCGAGAAGGGTCCAGGCGATGGACATTTTGGGGGGTACCGTGAAATTGAAGTCGCCCTCGCCACGGCACAGCAGTCTGAGATCCTCCTTGCTGATCCACTTGGCGTCAAGGAGCTCCTCGTCAAGGCTGAGGTCGATGGTGTGCGCCTCGGGACTGTTGTCAACGACCTCGGCCAAGCATCCGATCATCACGTTGGACGGGTATGGCCACGGCTGGGTGGAGTGCATGACCACGCGGCCGACCGTGACGCCGGCCTCTTCCTGGACCTCGCGGCGCACGCAGTCCTCGATGCTCTCGCCGCTCTCCAGGAACCCGGCCAGGCACGAGTACATGCTGCCACGGAACCGCTTGCCGCGGCCCACCAAGACCTTGGAACCGTCGTGGCTGATGACGGCGACAATGACGCAGCAGTCTGTGCGGGGGAACGACAGGTTTGTGATCTTGCCTTGCGTGGGGCACTCCGTTTCGCTGGTGAACGAGGTGGGGCACAGCAGCTTGTAGCCGCCCCACACCACCATGTTGCGGCGGCCGCATCCGCCGCAGAACCGCGTGCGGTTGATCCAGTCCAGAATCATGCGGGATTGCGCCACCACGTTGAACTCCAGGGGGTCCTCGAGATGCACGCCGAACATCACGGAATGGAAGTCCGGCGCCGGGCCCGTGCCGTGGCCGAGGCTCTTCACGGTGCCGATCAGCGCGCACAGGGCCTTGCGCAGCTCGAACGTCGCCTGCTCGTACTGGGTGACGTCCACGGCGAACCGGGGGGCGCCCTTCACGGCGTCGCCCTTGCTGGTCATCGTCCCGCTATCGGGAACGCTCTCGTCCATGCCCAGGAACACCACCTGGGCATGGCTGGCACCGCTGGCGTCTCTGACAGGGTCCCAGCGCAGGGCCCGGTCGTTGGTGTCTATGGCAAACGGCTCGCCGACCGCGGCCCGCACGTCTTCGAGTTTTAGCCAGTGCAACCGGGTCGCCTCGCCGTTGAGCAGCGGGTTGAATTCAAAAAACGGCAGGAACCGGGCGTGGGGTGATAGAAAGCAGTTCTGCAGAAACACGGTGTCCCCCCGGAGGTACGACAGCCGGTTGAAAACATTGCCCGAGTAGGCGGTGTGCACTTCCTGTCCGTGCTTCTGGGTGAGGGGGCCTGCGTTAGGGGCCGCCATTGCCATGCTTTGAGGTCTCTGTTGAAGTCCGTGTCCAGCGCAAATGCTCCGGCTTGGCAGATGCTTGCTTTGTAGCAGCTGCGTTCTATCCAGCGATCTACTCCGCAGACGCGTTCTACTCGGCAGATGCGTTGCACTTAGCAGACGCGTTGTACTAAACAGATGCGTTGCACTTAACTGCTGCGTTTCTACTCTACAGCTGCTATCTACCCAGCAGATGCGTTCTACCCAGCAGATGCGTACTGCTCAGCAATTTCGTTCCACTCAGCAACGGCTCAGCAGATGCTTGCACTCGATGCGGACCGCGCGGTAAGGGCTGGGCCCGGCCATTGTTCTCCCTCTGGCAGTGCGGTGGTGCCGGCGGTTACCATTGCTGGGGCCAGGTTCGCAGAGGGCGAAGGGTAACCCGGCGCGGTTGAGGGCCTTGCCCTTTCTGTGCTGGCGGGCTGATGGGAGGGTCCCCATCGGAGGGCAAAATTTGGGAGCGGGATTAGATCACGCCGTTGGGCTCAGTCGATTGGGAATCATTAGGATTCGGGCCAGTGCCTATCTTGGTGTTGGGTGGATTTGGGCTGAGTCGAGGAGGATTTTTGGTGAGGGGAATTACCGATGCGTTGTACTTGCATAGATAAGAGGGGGTGCAGTACTCATCCTCGCACTAGCTTAAAGTTCCCGAGCATTGACGCTAGGAATGGTCGGTTGCTGCCGGTGCTACCACACGATCTGCACCGGGGAAACCTTAGCTGAGGCTTTGGCACCATCCTTCCCTTACTAAAGGATCCCGCCAGCCATCAAGGCTACCGCACCGCCTGTCACTTTGAGACCTGTCACATTAGGACGGCTCGCACCCCAACTGTTGCCCCTGCCCTCGCCTCGCTGGTCTAATTACAGGGTATGGCGCTAGTGGTGGGAGTGGTGGAGGTATGGCGTCGCTACAAATAATTCTCACCGGCCTTAGCTTTCCGTCCGCGCCCAAATGGCACCGGTGTGGAAGCTTAGCGGGCTGGCCCTAGGGATCCTTTTCCTACTGTCGGACTGCTGCTCCCTAAAGGATGTCAGTTTGTGTACGCTTGTTCAATAACCATAATCTAACCATATGTGTAGCATAGATTTCTTAATCCCCGTAATGCATCAGTCCGATCCCCAACTGGCCGGCACGATCCCAATCTAGTCGCACACTTTCGCAGTTTTCGTCTCGAGGACGGTGAACCCGCCCTGGCTGGCGCCAGTAGAGTAACCCTCCTACTCTGGGAGGTGATGGGGTTGAGGGTTGCCTCTTGTGGTGATCCGGACTCAAGACAATTAGGGGGTACCAGGAAGTAGTGCTAGTGAGTTAGATTTCCTGAGGAGAAAATGGCCTTCTGGAGCATGACCAGCAGCCTATCGATGGCTGGAGCCACCGAGAAACTGATAGATCGAGACTCGTTCACTCTGCCCGAGCTGTTGGACTGTGACGATGTGCTCAACCAGGTGCTGGCCCCGAACGACCGGGTCATTCGATATCTCAGCCAGCCTGATATCATAAATGAGCTGGTAGATTTGACACTGGCGCCACCGTACTCTTCTAAACCTCCAGAAGATTCCCCTGACTCGGAGAAGGGAGACGACACGCGCCATTCCAGCGAATCCAAGGAAGCCAGCGTTAAGGCCGGGGCGGCTGATAACGACAAAGAGGACGGCTTGTTCCAGGCCGGTCTAACGCCGGCAGATAATCATAGCAACGACACCGATGAGGAAAAAGCCTTTGCCACAACAACCGATGATCATGCGATATCGGGAAACGAGTCGGAAAAGCTCAAGCCAGATGGCCAGCGTGGCGAGGATGACGTCGAAAGTGGCAACCGCCCTGATTCGGATGCTGGAAACACGGGTAATGATTCAGAAAATGGGCCGGAGAACAAAAAGGATGCAAGGAAGACGTCACCACAATTTGCATACGAAAGCTTTGCTGATACTGGCGAGTCCTTCGAGTACCACGAGTTCCAGGAGGAGGCGGCTTTGGACAACAACCTTCTAGACCTCAGTGATAGTAGTCATAAACGCAGCCTCACGGGCTCCCACGATAGCAGCGATCATGAGGACGAGCATGGAAATGAAGCGGCCGAAGAGGAGGAAGAGCGGCAGAAGCGGTTACGATACTCTAAAATCAGTGCCGAGATTCTCACCACCGACGTTTGGAGCCTGCTGGATGCGCTACTGTCCAATGACGAGGCGATGCACAAGCTGTGGTCTCTGTTGGATCCATCGATGCCAGAGGCCTCAACACAGCAGCTGTCTTTGCTCACCAAAATTGTCGAGGGACTGCTGGAGAAGCGTCTGGACCGTATGCTGGATTTCATCCGTACTCTGCCACACTTCGTGGACTATTTTATCCGCTACATCGAGTGCCAGCCCCTGGTCGACTTTTTGATCAAGATCATCTCCACCGATCACCCCGAAAGCCCCACAGATATCATCAACTTTCTGTACGACCAGCAGCTTGTGCCCAAGATGATAGAGCTACTCGGGCCCGACGTGCCGCACAGCGCCCAGTCGGCGGCGGGTGACTTTTTGAAGGCGTTTGTCAACATCAGCGGCGGCAACAAGAGCGACATTTGCGCTATCGGTCCTAACGAACTGAGCCGACAGTTTGTAAGTACAAAGTGTATGAAGCGACTCATCGAGCTGATGCTCAAGGGCGGTCACGGCATGTGCGTTGCTGTCACCGTCATTATTGAAGTGATCCGGAAAAACAACAGCGACTACGACTTTGTGGAGGTCATGGATACAACTCTGGCTAGCCACCCGCCAGACCCCAGGGACAACATCTACTTGGGAACCATGGTCAAGCTGTTTGCTCGAGCTATTCCTAAGTTCCAAGAGATGCTGGTTGCACCGGAGAATCGCACCATGAAGATGCCTTTTGGTGAGATCAAGCCGCTGGGATTCGAGCGCTTTCGTATCTGCGAACTCTATGCGGAGCTGCTCCACTGCTCTAACATGAATCTTCTTAATGATCCAAGGGGTGAGGAGGTGATAAGAGAACGGGACCTAGAACGGGTCCGTGTGTTTTTCCCCGACCGCCTGGCTGAATTCGAGGCCAATGAGGCCGAAGCCCGTGCCGTTGAAGTCGAAGAAGGAAGAGTGGCCAAGGAGAATTTCCACAATCGCGAAGGCAAACTTGCATCCAAGTCTAGTAATACGCAGGATGCAGAAAAAAATCCTGACGGTGGAGCTGGAACTACTGCTGATACTGCTGAATCTAATGTTGCTAGTAGTGACGCCAGTGTTAGCACGGACACCGAAGCCACCAACGCCAGTACTACGGCTGATGCGGGCCTTGCCGGAAGCCAAGATGATGGGGATACGGTAAGTTCTCCCGCATCCATGTCGCCCACTGCACAGCCCCCGCACCCTGATCTTGACCCCAGCTCTCCGTTGAACCTCATTGGTTCGCCGGGAAAACCAGCAGCAGCCCTGAGTCCGGAGAATGAGAGCAGCGATGAGCTGGATTACGTGGAGTCCGATCACAAAAAGCTTAATGTGTCGGAATACCGTGGCCAGATCCTGGAAGACCACCTTGTGCGCGAGAACGGTGAGCTGCGTGACCTGGCAGTGGTTGGCGACAAACTGAAGTTCGCGCTGGATGACAGCGAATGCATCGACTCGGTAGTGAAATTACTGTTCGAGTTTCCGTGGAACAACTTCCTCCACAATGTTGTGTTTGACATTGTTCAGCAGGTATTCAATGGGTACATTGACCACAGTTACAACAAGTTTTTGGCGATCAATCTGTTCAAGCGAGCCAAGATAACGGAACAAATCGTGGAAGGACAGAGGGCTAACGACGCCTACGAACGGGACCGCAAAATCCGACTGGGCTACGTTGGCCATCTGACTCTGATCAGCGAAGAAGTGGTGAAGTTCGAGAGTTTATTTGTCACCGAGAGTATTAGCCCCAACGTTTTTGACGCACTGAACCGGCCAGAATGGAACGACTACGTCAAAAATGACCTGCTGCAGCTTAGAGAACAGTACAACACCGTTTTGGGCCGGGCTGGATCAATCAGTGAGGAGGAGGAATCCTTCGATATTCAGGAAGATGACGAAAGCCGAGTGCGCGCTATTGAGTTGAACCTCATTGAGGACGAGGAGGCCCAGCTCGACGCGTTGCGACGCCCCCGTTCGGATAGTGATAGTGACACTGACTCCGAGAGCGACAGTGATAGTGACGCCGAAGACGTCGACCAGGACGATGGTGATGATGATATGCTAGCCTTGACTCCGCAGCGGCACCACCGCTCGAGCAACGACGGGGAGAATGACGCCGGCGCCATGAATATAAGCGACCCCGCCGATGACCTGGACAACGGACACGGTGCCCCCGGTAACAACCTCGGCGTTTCCGGGATCGATGTTGTCCATCAGGATCGAGGCCCGTCATCAAGTAAGGCCGAACGGGCGGCGGAGATCGCTGCCATGCACGAGGCCAACCGATCCAGCAGTGGTCCCCATAGTGATGACGCCACCGATAATAGCATCAAGTTGTCCCGAGATTCCCCCGCGGAGAATGATCCTGAGCATGATGGCGACTTTGCCCGATACATGAGCCAGCATTTTAGCCGGGGCCCGCGCAAATTCGATTCCGAGTCTAGCGAGGACGATGACGACGAGCAGCAGGGGGGCCGGAAATCCACACAAGACGAATCCTGGACCCCAGTTGATAAAGACAGTAAGGCTTGAGACCCGCAATTCCGAGAGCAGTTGCGGCTGGCTGCTCTCTCAGGTGTTAACATTCAGCCGTGTTTTGAGACTGATGGTCATGATTATTTAATGTTGAGATTGTACGTCTCGGCGCAACGCCCTATTTTAAATCGATAACAAAAATGCAATGAATAATTTAATTAATTCTACGTAGGATACAAATTCTATGAGCAACCACCGACACCGGCCTGCTGCTGCCCATACGGGCGATTGCCGTAACCATTCATGCACGCGTCGTGGAATGATGATCACCTGCGCCCTTGCCCCGACTGCAGTAAGGCCGTGCTCGCCGTTAGCCCGCGATCTGTCAAGCCAAGACTTAGCAGATGGGCATATTTGGTCGGTCCCGGCGGAGACACCGCGTAGAGATTCTCGGCGCGCCGTCGGTCGGTAAAACCACCCTAATCTACCGGCTGGCCCGCCAGCCGGTCCCGGAGGCAATGATGCCCACCGCCGTCGCGGTGCTGGAGAAGACCGTGGAGTCTCAGGACGGGCACATGTTTGTGTTCAGCGAGCAGAAAAAGGAGAGCCCCGGCGCCAGCGCCATCATCTACGTACTCGACTGCACGCGTTTGGAGGCCGGCGTGGAGGATCTCAAACGGCTGGTCAGCGAAGGACAGCACCCGGCCTCGCCCTTGCTGGTGATAGTCAACAAGAAGGACCTGGTCTCCAACGAGAACCTGGATACCGTTGCAGAAGGACTGGCCCCCATTGTGGGCATTGAGCGCTCGTGGGCAGTGCTGGACTGCAGCGCCCAAAACAACACTGGCATTCTCGAGGTCGAGCAATGGCTCGAGACTAAACTGAAGATTTGAGAGTGCCTATGCAGATCTTCCTAATTGCGGTCTTCTTTATTGCCATCTGCCCAATTATGGCCTGTTATGTGTTTCCCTAAGTACGACCCCCGCCCCCCAATCACGAACTTTTCTGAGTACGGTTTCTTGAACTCTCCGGTCCTCTAGGATCTCACTAAGTACAGCGGTCCTCTGGGATCTCACTAAGTGCAGCGGTCCTCTGGGATCTCACTAAGTACAGCGGCACTCACCGTGGTCCAGCTAAGTGCAGTCGACCTTATGGTAATCTTCCTAAGTACGGTCGCTTTTATAATCTCCCTAAGTATGGTCGTCCCCATTATAATCATGATCTAAGGTACGTCTTCCCGGTAACGGCTCTAACCATTACTCCCCCACGATTGCCCTACGTATCAAGGGACAAATATCTCACCGATGATTTTAATATAGGAAGAGTCGAAAAAAGGTAGCATAGAATTAGAGACGATGTATTATCTAAAAGACCTTGGCCTTGCCGCGAGCACCCGCAGGGCGCCGACGAGCAGCTCCCTTCTTAAGCGTCTCGGTCTCCGTTTTCTCCGCCTTTTTGGCGTCCTCGACAGGCTCGGCAGCCGTGGCTTTTTCAGGGCTCTCCACCACATCGGCAGCAGGGGTGGCGGGCGCCGACGTCGTCCCTTCGGCCGCAGCGCCTTGGAATTTAGCCACCAATCGTCCAATGGCGGTGCTCTTCCAGGTGGGGTCCTCCACGCCGGCGGTGGTGAGTTTCTCGCGCTGGAAGAACACGTCACCGTTGGGGTGCACGCTGAGCGTGTTGCGGCCCAGGGCCACCTCGGTCACCGAGGTGATCACGCCGGGGGTGCGGGAGTCGGCCTTGGCCACATCGCGGGCCTCGTTAATGATGGCCTCGATGCGTTGACGCTGGCGGGCGGCACTCACCTTCAGGACAAGGAACTCGACCGCGGTGTACAGCAGAGCGAGGAGGATCAAGGCCAGCAGCAAGCTGGGCCGGAACCGCCGGTAGGACCATTCCTCCGTGGCCTCATCGTAATTGGGGAAGCCACTGCGGAGGTACTGGTCGTACTGCTCCCGCACCGGGGACCGCAGAATCTTGTAGACACGATTAAGGCGGGCAAACCGTTCGTTGGCCTCGACACCAGGGTTACGATCGGGATGGATCTGCCGACTAAGTTTCCGGTAGGCCTTGACTATGTCCGCATTCTTGGCGTTGTTCTTGACGCCCAGCCAGGAGTAGAAAGTGGTACCCTCTCCAAGATCCTCTGCCACGGTCTTGCGTAGCTTGAACAGATCGATGTCACTGGGACTGAAGCACAGCGCAAGAATTGGCAAGGCAGCCAACGCAATCAACATCGTCGTGAGTGGTGGTGGGTCGGATGTGGTGATGTGTACGTGGTGGTTGTGGGTGGTTGTGGACGTGTCTGGGCGCTGAGGGTGCACACTATGGGCGTGGCACTACTATGGACGTGGAATTAATTTACTATGGGCGTGGGGCCGTGTGGGCGAGGCAGCATATGAGACACGCCTGGGTAGAAAGACAAGAGTAGGTTCGCCAGGGTTCCACTATCTGCATGAGCCCATGCACGCAAGTAGAGACCTAATTTTCCACCACAGACAGAAATCATTAGCAAAGAAGGACCGCCGCCGACTAAATGTGGCTGGTAGCCATAAATAGAGCGGGCATTACCCCATATCCTATGCACGCAAACTAATAATACTTTACGTACACATTTCGCTGGCGCCTTCTCTACAGGGGCGCGCTTAGGGGTCAAGTCTATCGGCTCCACTACGGCCAGGAGTGGTGGTGATTTTCAAGAGGAAGCTTGCGCTGCGTGTATACGTATGGCTACCACCACTAAGCAACTATATTTATGTTTTCGTCCGGCTAACGCGGTTCACGACGTTATTTCCGCAGCCCAACCCTAGCGCACGTATACACTAGATCCCAGTCTTGTATACACAAAACACCAAGCTTCCAAGCTTGTATTTGCTTGCTCGCCGACGCCTAGCGGAGACTCTCGGCCCGATCCAGGACGTCGCTGACACAAATTGGCTCTGCGGTATATACATACCGACTGATACTAGAACCTCTCTGATGTCGCGCCCCGTCGTCTACACCACCGACGTCAAGGACGCGGTTACCCGACTGCCCGTCGCCGTGGTAGACACCACCGCGCTCCCACTCGACGGTTCGTTGCCGGATCTTCAGGCAGAGGTGCCCGAGCTCATTGCCCAGCTCCCGGATGGCGAATTTGTCATTGTGTACTTCGCATCACGCGCCCCCAAGGCTCCCCAGATGAACTGGACGCGACGCCTGCACGCGGGGCTGCCCCACGACTTGAAAAAGCGGCTAAAAAAGGTGTATGTTGTGCATGCACGATGGTATTCCAAGGCCCTGAATCGGGCCCTGGCCCCCATAGTGTCGCCCAAATTCGCCCTCAAGATCCATTACATGGGTTGCCTGGCAGATCTTGCTCGGGAAATGGATATATCTGCCATCGACATCAGCCCGGGGGTGTACCTGGATGACACTGAGCGCAACGAGGCCGGCGACGTCGGCGCGATTCCCGTGCCAAAACACAGCCGGTCGATCTTCGGACTGCCTCTGGAGTCCACTCCTACCAGCTACTGGCGGGCAGCATTCACATTCCTAAGCCAATCCACCATCACTGCTGGCGATCTTGTTCCCATGTGTAAAGCCGACGATGAAGCGGCGGCTCTGGTGGCAGTCTTGATCCACGCAGTGGCTCGTGAGCAAAAGCTCCGCTTGTACGACTATGGCCCCTTTGTTGTGTTGTCGGTAATAAAAGAGTATCTGCTCTCATTGCCTGATCCTCTTATCAGGATATCCGACTGCACACTACCCATCCGCGATAATGAGGAATACTCTCAACATATCATACAGAAGCTGCCGCCCACCCACATAGTCCATCTGCGCGATCTGGTCGCGTTTGCTCGACAAAGCGGTCTGCCTTCCTCGGCGGTGGCCTCGTCCCTAGGACCGGCGGTCATGGGCCTAGTCAATTCCGGTAAAAAGGAGGCGGCAATCTCCACGAGAGTTCTCAGGATATTGTTTGATTACTGGGACGATTCGTTGCAGACCCCAGATAAGGAGCGCTTTATGAAAACAGAAGTTCCGCCACCTTTACCTTCGCGGCGCGTTTCCAGCTCGTCTAGCTCGAGTAGTATCCCTCCCGTACCACCAGCACCACTTCGCCAGTCTCACGACTCTAAACAGCCAACGGCCATGGTGAATCCCGTACTCCCCGTTGCGAAGGGGCCTATGCCCCGTGAACTGCCCAGTGAGATCACGGAGATGCGCCAGCAAGCGTCTGCTCCGAACAGAAAAGCATATGGAAAGGTGGCGGAGATAATGCGTCTATACAATGATGATCGATGACTGCTGCTACGTTAACTGTGAAATTGGTGACATTGTCAAAACATACCTTATTTATTTATACTACTGAACATTTCTAGCATAGATTTGTCTTTTGATTGCTCTCGGTTTCGCGCCAAGAAAAACGATGACCACAATGTTTTATTAATCGGTGCGAACGACATTTACCTAACATACCCGCTGATAACGGATGCATGTTCTCATGTGAGACGGTGGACACGTTAGGGATAAGTATTGACTGCATTGTTTTTGGAGAATGTCCTGCACACAAAAAAAGTATGCCAATGACTTATTACATTTTAGATTTAGCTTTTCCCCCTATAACTCACGCAGTTGCTTGGCGTATGCTCATTAAAATGCTCGTTCTGGGCGAAGTGCGTCCACGATAGCCACATTATCTAAGTTCCCCGGTATGGCTCAGCCAGTGTACATAATCGCCGAACTCGCTCATTGGAACAGCCACACGACGAGTGAAGTTGCATAGGCGCCAGACACGTGAAATCATATAGTTGCACGTGAACACGCGTGAACAGGGTAGTGATAGTGTTGAATTACCTTTGGGGTTATGGGGATGGGTGAATGCTAGGGCTTATATTATATACGATGGTTTCGCCTAGATGGACCTGTGAATTGGGTTGAAACGCAGAATATCAGTTACTGGATTGCTCGTGATTTTGACTAAACCTTTTGTTCGGGTACCAGCAACAGTAGCTCGTTGATATCGCGACAAGGATTACAACCAGCTTAGAACGCGGTCCCCGGGGCGGTCACCGACAGGAGCAGGGTTAGGCCCTATGCATATTTCCCATGAAGAGTTGACGGCGTACACACAACAGTTCCGTCTTTGTCGGTCCCCCCACCCAGATATCTTTATTCTTCGGCCCCTTAGGTGAAAAATTTGTCTACGTTATATCAGCACATGCATGTCTATCATCTAGCCCTTACATCTCATATAAATAGTGTGGATCCCCCTCCTTCACTTGAATTGCCACTTAAACCAACAACTGGTTAAAACACAACTAACTAAAAAAAATGGTGGTATCAAGTGTATTGGGTTTCCCCCGTATTGGTGCCAAGCGTGAGCTCAAGAAGGCCACTGAGGGCTACTGGAGCGGCAAGGTCTCGGCCGAGGATCTGCTGAAGGTTGGTAAGGAGCTTCGCGCCCACAACTGGAAGCTGCAGAAGGACGCCGGTGTCGATATCATCCCCAGCAACGACTTCTCCTACTACGACCAGGTCCTGGACGCGTCCCAGCTCTTCAATGTCATTCCTGAGCGCTACACCAAGAGCGAGCTGTCCAAGCTTGACGAGTACTTCGCCATGGGCCGTGGCCTCCAGCGGGAGGGTGTTGATGTGCCTGCCCTGGAGATGGTGAAGTGGTTCGACTCTAACTACCACTATGTTCGTCCCACCTTCTCCAACTCCACCGAGTTCAAGTTGAACGGCACCAAGCCCGTCGACGAGTACCTGGAGGCCAAGGAGCTCGGCATTGAGACCCGCCCCGTCTTGATTGGTCCCGTCTCGTACCTGGTGCTCGGCAAGTCCGACAAGGACTCGCTGGACCTCAAGCCCATTTCTTTGCTCGGCAAGTTGCTGCCTGTGTACGCCGAGCTTCTTAAGAAGCTGGTTGCTGCTGGTGCCAAGGAGATCCAGGTTGACGAGCCTGTTCTCGTTCTGGACCTCGACGAGACCGCCAAGGCGGCCTACAAGCAGGCCTTCGAGTACTTGGCCAAGGAGGTTCCTGAGGCCAAGTTGACCTTGACCACCTACTTCGGTGACGTCCGCCCCAACTTGGACGCCATCAAGGGTCTGCCCGTCGCCGGCTTCCACTTCGACTACGTTCGCAACCCCGACCAGCTCGAGGAGACTCTTGCCATCGTTGGCGAGGGCCAGAAGCTGTCGGTCGGTATTGTCAGTGGCCGTAACATCTGGAAGACCGACTTCGCCAAGGCCAAGGAGCTCGTCGACAAGGTTGTTGCCAAGCTCGGCAGCGACCGTGTCGTTGTGGCCACCTCGTCTTCTTTGCTCCACACCCCCGTCGACCTCGACAACGAGCCCAAGCTTGACTCCAAGATTAAGGACTGGTTCTCGTTCGCTAAGCAGAAGCTCGGTGAGGTTGTCATCATTGCCAAGGGCGTTAACGACATCAAGTCTGTTAAGGCCGAGTTTGACGCCAACGCCGCCAGCGTTGAGGCCCGCCGCACTTCCGACCTGACCAACGACAAGACTGTTCAGGACCGTGTTGCCAAGATCTCCGAGGCCGACTCCAAGCGCAAGTCTGAGTTCGCTGACCGGTTGACCGCCCAGAAGGAGCTCAACCTGCCCGCTTTCCCCACCACCACCATTGGCTCCTTCCCCCAGACCAAGGAGATCCGCGTCCAGCGTCAGAAGTTCGCCAAGGGTGAGATCACCGCTGAGGCCTACGAGAAGTTCATTGAGAAGGAGATCCAGGCCGTGATCAAGTTCCAGGAGGAGGTTGGTCTTGACGTCTTCGTCCACGGTGAGCCCGAGCGTAACGATATGGTCCAGTACTTCGGTGAGCAGCTCAAGGGTTTCGCCTTCACTGTCAACGGCTGGGTCCAATCGTACGGCTCTCGTTACGTGCGTCCCCCCATCATTGTTGGTGATGTGTCGCGCCCCGCTCCCATGACCGTCAAGGAGTCCAAGTACGCCCAGAGCGTTAGCCCCAAGCCCATGAAGGGTATGCTCACGGGCCCGGTGACCATTCTGCGTTGGTCTTTCCCTCGTGACGATATCTCTCAGAAGGATCAGGCCATGCAGTTGGCCTTCGCCCTCCGTGACGAGGTGAACGACTTGGAGGCCGCTGGCGTCAACGTCATCCAGGTCGACGAGCCTGCCATCCGTGAGGGTCTGCCCCTCCGTGAGGGCAAGGAGCGTGACGAGTACGTCAAGTGGGCCCCTGAGTCCTTCCGTATCGCCACCTCCGGTGTGGAGAACAAGACTCAGATCCACTCTCACTTCTGCTACTCCGATCTGGACCCCAACCACATCAAGGCTCTGGATGCGGATGTTGTGTCCATCGAGTTCTCCAAGAAGGACGACAGCGGCTACATTCAGGAGTTTTCCAACTACCCGAACCACATCGGTCTTGGTCTGTTCGATATCCACTCTCCTCGTGTCCCCCCTAAGACTGAGTTCGAGAAGCGTATCAGCGACATCTTGGCTGTGTACCCCAAGGAGAAGTTGTGGATCAACCCTGACTGCGGTCTGAAGACTCGTAACTGGGAGGAGGTCCGCGAGCAGCTCAAGAACATGGTTAACGCTGCCAAGGAATTCCGCGAGAAGTACGCCTAAGCGCGCATCCCCCGCTTTGGTCTCTGATGGTGTCCCTTGACATATACCTCGGAGTCCCATCATTCGCTGATCTCTAAGCTTCTCCTCCTTTTATTTCTTATAAACTTTGTCATGAAAAAGGTAGCTCAGAGGCTAGTTTCAACACTTATTTATGTCCCCTCAACGGACCATGCACATAACTATTAATGACTTCTTTCTCTTTTTGTTTCTCCTTTTTCGTTTAGATATCGTGATTTTTGTCTGCACTATGAAGTTTAGAAAATCTGAAGTAACTCAGGAACATAAATAGTATGTGTAACACGGGAGCTCAATGGAAGTTCAACGGAAGCTCAAGAGTAAGCATGGCATGTGGTAGCGAACTGAATGTATGGGCACGAAAGCGTATTCGAGCCAAAAACGACTTCTGTCCGGCCAGGAAAACCTTGATGGAGAGCTACATCTGCTGGTGGACCCCGAAGCCGATAGCTTGTTTCTGGGTGAGGTGGGCTAGCTCTGCCCTCAAGTCTTCATTCTCACGCATCAACCGCGCATTCTGAGCCTCAAGCGAGGCGGTGGCTTTGCCATTGACCAGTTGCGCGAGGCGAGTATTCTCTTCGCGGAGCATGTTTAGGCGAGTCATAACCCGATGCGACACTTCGACCGCATCGACCCCTTTGTGGATCCCCGATGAGGGGGTATCATGCATCATCATGGCGGCGATAAGAACATCCACCTGCTCTTTCAGACTGGCTACTGTGGCTTGTGCATCCTCATCTTGGTTGCTGGTGTCTACTGTGTACGTAGAGTCCATTGCCGCACCCTCAGCAGCATACATAGAGTAATGCATATCCCCTTTTTCTGCGGCCTGAGTGGAGAGCCCAAACGTAGGTGGCGGAAAGGCTCCGCCCAGACCACTGCCTACAGGAGGATGATAGCATTGTTGTGTCTGGTTCTGACGTTGGGAAGAGGCTCCGAGCCGGGACGGCGTCAAAGTATCTGAACGCTTTTCTGGATGAGATACTAAGTCGGGCCTATCAAAGCTGGAGTTATGTAGGTCCAGGTTCCATCTGTTCTTAGCGGGGCTACCATCAACGCTCTGACGCGGAGTTGAGGCCTGCAACCAAGCACGATTGAGCCGCATCGATTGGGGCGCTCTATCTTCCATGATTGATCAACGGGGTATTTATGTGGACCAGATGTGGACACATGCCACAAGAGTGGTTAAATAGTATTGGGGAGAGGGTAAACGCATCTACGGCGCGAAAACCGCCGGTATTCAGGGCACCACCCCAGCTCCTGTAAAAATAGGTTTATGTGGATTGGCATTACCCTTTTGGGTACTGATAGCGGGACTGTGTGCACACACGTGTGACCTTGGGAGTAAGGCACCACCACCAACCCTATGGAGAATGGCCCGGGCGATGAGCGTTTCCCTCACACCTTCCGGCTCGCCGCCTGCTCTAACTCGGCTCTAACTACCGTGCACATATCACGGGGCGCACCCACCGCAGTCGCCCCGCCATACGGACAAGTTATTCAGCGGAAATATTATCAGATCGGATCCACGGGCCAAAGAGAGTAGTGCTCATCAAGGTTCATTGAAAAAGGGCGGTCCATGCTCGGAAGTCACGCGATTAAGCTCCTGGCGGGCTCCAGTCATCCCGAGCTGGCGGATCTGGTCGCTAGCCGACTCGGTGCGCGCATTGCCGATGTCAAGGGTCTTCGAATGCCCAACAACGAGACCGTGGTGCTGTTCGAAGAGAGCGTGCGTGATGCCGATGTATACATTCTGCAGACTGGCCACGGCTCTATGAATGATCTGGTCGTGGAGCTGCTGCAGATGATCGACGCCTGCCGCCACGCTTCGGCACGCAGAGTCACAGCGGTCATTCCGTTGTTCCCGTACGCCCGCCAGGATCGCAAGGACAAGGGGCGCGCCCCGATCACGGCCCGCCTCATGGCCGACATGTTGGAGCGCAGCGGCTGCGACCACGTCGTCGTTCTCGATCTGCATGCTCCACAGATCCAGGGCTTTTTCAATGTCCCAGTGGACAATCTCGTTGCCGGTCCCACCGTCGAACATTACCTGCGCAACCACTTTCTTCATTCCGCCGGTCGGAATGCCGTGGTAGTCAGCCCCGATGCGGGTGGTGCCAAACGGGCGGCGTCCCTGGCCGATCACTTGGATCTAGAGCTGGCCTTAATTCACAAGGAGCGTCGGCGGGCAAACGAGGTCAGCGACATGGTTCTGGTGGGTGTGGTGCGCAACAAGACGTGTGTGCTTGTCGACGATATAGCCGACACTTGCGGCACCCTGGCCAAGGCAGCAGAGACCCTGGTTGAGCATGGTGCCACCAATGTGATAGCTTTGGTGACTCATGGCATCTTCTCGGGCAATGCGTTACAGACGATTGAGAAGAGCAAGCTGGACATCGTGATCTGCACGAACTCTGTGCCTCTGACGCCCGAGCTGATGGAAAGCGACAAGATCAAGCAGATCGACATCAGCTCCACCATCGCCGAGGCAATTAGGCGATTGCACAACGGCGAGTCGGTCTCTTACTTGTTGCGAAATGAGCCGCTGTGAAAGCGGAGTTCGTCAACGTTCACGGTAGCCATCACAACGGCGTCTACGATCTCTTTCACCGAATGGTTCGGCCTCTTTTTATCCGTTCGCTTTTACATAGATAGAGTAGACTGGCCTGAACATTTTAGCAGTTTTGCAGGAACACACCTTGCCTCTTTTGACGCGACGAGAAATCGACCTAAGTAAAATGTTGGCTTGTTTGTCTCTCGATATACACGAATATACATAAAATGGCCAGCAAAACTCACCAGCTTATCTTCATGAACGAAACATGCATGATGCTGGTGTGAAAAGTACGCTAAAAATATTATACCGCACTGATTACGACTACAGATCCAACGGTTACTTACGTCGGGGAACGCAGCCGATAAGAGATCGGTCGTATGTAAACCTAGCCTCACGGGGATGTGCGGAATCCCATTTCGGCGCATTGCTATTGGTGTGGTACCGGCGCAATCAGTCAAGATCTCAGGGAAATTCCTGCCCTTCCCACATCATGAGAGTTTTCTAGTCATTCATGGTGCGTCTCTTGGGGCATTTGCCAGTGGGTATTTGGGTCATTCTCATGTGCGTATGCGAGGCTTATCAGAAGTCCCAACGGCAAGGGACCCGAGTCCTTCTGCTGTGAACTATCGCCAACTCGGGGCTATGCCATCGTCTATCGCATCAGGTGATGGTTGACCGTTTACCTTTACGCTATCTCCGCAATATATATATATATAGGCAAAAATTACAATCACCTTACAGGCCAACCCATCTCCGATTGGCAGCTATCCCTCCCCTTATTTTGAAAACATTGAATTCCTTTAGCTACCACTCGGTATTAATGTCACTTGCGGTTGTCCAAAAATCCGGACATGTCTTAGGCCTGATGCGTGCTGCTCGTTATGGCGGGGTTATTTCGATGCGCTATGCTTCCACTCGTCAGCGTCGGCAAGCCGAGGTCTTTGCTCCTTCGGGAATTAATGGACACGCTGGGAAAGAGGCTCCTCAAGTGTCAATGGCCAAAGGAAAGGAAGTCCCTGCGTTCATGAAGTCCTACAAGTCGTGGGATCTGATGTGCTACACAGCAATGTCGTTTGTCACTGCCCAGCCCTGGTTGCTCAAGTTGGCGACAAAAGTGCTGCCATACAGCCCGAACTTTCTGATCAAGGCATTTGTGTGCCCCATCTACACGGGTGGTGAGACATTTGCTGACGTCCGTCAGACTGGTAAGAAGTTGCTGGAGAGAGGCATCGGTAATATGATGCTTTCTTACTCAGTGGAGGATGCGGAGGGAACAATGAGCGGTGCTCAGCTGGACCAGACGGTGGCCCAGATCAAGGAGAGCATCACTGAGGTGCTGGTCAAGCAGAACGAGATGGCCGCGGCCGCCTACGCAGCTGGAGAGGTTCCTGCTGCCCCTGCTTCCGGCTACATTGCGCTTAAGCCCACCGGCCTTATGGAGGGCAGCGCAGATATCCTGGCCAACTACTCCAACCCCACCTATGCCGACAAATACCAAAAGTACCTCGAGGTATGCCGATCGATCTGCCGCTACGCACAAGAGCACGGCAACGGCAAGGTCGTGATTGTCTTCGATGCCGAGAAAGACTGGCTGCAGCGGGGCGTCTACGACGTGCAGCGACAGATGATGAAGGAGTTCAACCACAACGGCACGGTCGTAGTCGCTGGCACGGTCCAGATGTACCTACAGGGTTCTGTGGACCTGCTGAAAAAAGAGATTGCCCTGGCTGAGCAGGGTGGATACCAAGTCGCTATGAAGCTTGTGCGTGGTGCGTACATCCATTCCGAGCCTGACCGCTGGAACGTCATCCACCGCACCAAGGCTGATTCTGATGCGTCCTACAACGCCGGAGTTAATGTAATGATGGACCACATCATCGCCGATTGGGAGGCCGGCAACCAGCCTCCCAAGGGCCCGGTTAGTCGTCTCATCGTGGCCAGCCACAACCTCGACAGCTGCAACGACGTTGCTCGCCGGGTGGAATTCGAGGCTCCGGCCAACTTCGATCTGGCCAAGAACGAGGACCTTGTGTTCGGCCAGCTGATGGGCATGAACGACGACCAGAGCACGGACTTGTCCCAGCGTGGCTTCAAGGTCGTCAAGTATGTGCCGTGGGGTCCGACGAAGGAGACCAAGGAGTACTTAACTCGTCGTTTGGAAGAGAACGGCGATGCTGCTCGCGGTGGCTGGGATCACTTTGTGAGCGGCACGCGTGAACTGAGTAACCGTGTTTTCATGCGTTCATAGCATATTCTGCATTTTAACTTATTTATTTTTATGGGACTCTAATAACAGTAGCACAGGAAGTATGTAACTGCGGAAATGATGTTGCATGCGGATACATTAGTGTACTTGCCGTAGAATTCACGGTGGGAGGGAACTCTAGTGTGAAGCACTACTTTCCAGTGGGAGGGGAACTCTAGTGTGATGGACTACTTATACTCTAGAAACTGGCCCAACTGTATGGGTGGGTGCCCCCACCAGCTGTACAGGCCAGCGGTGGATAAGTGGATATACGGCCATATAGGCGGATATGGGTTAGCCCTGGGTTTAGCCAGAATGTATGTTTTCAGCTCACCCGGCCTTACCCTAGAATCGAAATCTTTTTAGTGCGGGTAGCGCGTGCGAATATACCAGTCATCGCCAGGAAGGGACAACCTCAATATTTTAATCAATTGTCCGCCTGCCGCAGAATACAGCAATGAGAATACATATCGGTCGCATCAGCGACTCGCTGGCGCAGAACATAGGCGACCTCGAATCTCGGCTGGACCGGTTCGGCACTAGAAAAAGCGCCTTGACTCTGCATCGGAAAGAGTTTGGCGACCATTTTTTTGGGTTTGTGGACATGGAGTTGGACCAGAAGCAATACGCCGCATTGAGCAAAGCTCTCAATGGCATGATGTTTCGGCAGTCGAAACTCGAGGTCAAGGAGGCGCGCCCAAGCTATCCGGAGATGATGCGCAAGCTCAACAGCCAGAAAAAAACTCCTACGTTGAATGCGGAGCAAAAAATGCGTCTCCGATCTCGCCCGAGTCGACAGATAGACGTTTACCCCGGGCGAATGCGTCTGTCCTCTACCATCCGCCCCGAGCCGACCTTTCGTGTAAAAATCAAGGGAGAAGTGCGTAAACCGAAGATGCGGAAACGAAAACTGTGGGGTATTGAAAAGCGTCCTCTGGACCGCCTAGTGTCACACTTCACCGATGGTGAATGGCGCGACTCCGCAGATCGGGCAGTGGAGATTGTCGACGCTCTGCATGATGAACACGCCCAGGCGGAGCGGATCGCTGCGGACTATGCGCAATCGGCGGCATACTTGAGTGACAGTGACTTCGAAGACTTCAAACAGAACGCACGGGAACTGGGCTCCGTGGAATCCGATGATGACATCGAGATTGTGCCTCGTAGCGAAGCCACTAGAGCCAGTGATAATAAAACCGGATTTGTCGAGTTGGATAGCGACAGTGATGCTGAAGACGCGGGGCCCACGACTTCCACCGTGGGTCTCCCACTAACAGCCGGCACCATCTCGGGTAACACCACGGAAAACCTGCGCTCGGCTCTGAGTGCTGATGCTCCGTTTACTTTGTTTGGAGGAGCCGACCCCCAAACGGGCGACAATGACAGCCTTTCCGGATCAAATATGGGAGGAAATCCGGAGAGCAGCGCCCACATGGACGAGAGTGCCTCGGTATCAGTGCCTTTGGATCCACCAACGCTGGGTCTCTTTTTCACCCACTCATCGCCGTATCTCCGTTCCCAAACTCAGGCGGCTAAGTTTGTTGCTGAATTCGACCCAAAGGCCTGGGAGTCCGAGTTTCACGAGAACCGTGGCGAATGGAACCGAAATCTCCGCAAGCGGCGCCGGGACGCCATGAGAACGGCTCGACGCATGGGCAAACGCAGGGGCGAGTAGGTTTTTGTATGTACACATCGAGATCGAGGACTATTGAGAAGTATTTATTGGTTAGAGGATCATCCTACATCACAGAGGTCTATTCAAAGAACTTGTTGGCCTTGCTTTTGCGAGCCTTGTCGGCCTTGATCGCCATCTCAACGGCCGCGGCACCCCAGTCAGAACCGTGATTGTGAGAGCCCGGACTGAGACCGGATCGCTCAAGAGCCTGCCCCTCAGTCAAGCACGTAAGTACGCCGAAGATCACCGGCTTCTTGAGCTCCCACTGCATGCGCATCAGTTGGTGGGACACCGATTCGCAAATGTACTCGAAGTGCATGGTGGAACCCTTGATGAGAACGCCGATGCCGATGACGGCGTCGAGGTTGTGGGTGCTTTCCAGAATCTGGCAGCCGAAGGGAAGCTCATAGCTGCCTGGCACGCTCTCGACGATGATGTTCTCGTTCTTGACGCCAAGGCTCTGCATCTTCTCGACGGCGCCCTTGACCAGCGCTTCAATCACCACCGAGTTCCAGCGGGCGTGAACAATTCCGATACGCAAATTCGAGCCATCATAAACCTGGTCGACCTTGCCGAGACCCTTGATCTGTTCGCCTGCCATTGTTAGTATTCCTAAGTGTCTAACTGATCGCTGGGCCCAGATGACAGGTCCTAATCTTACGGTTAGCGCACCACCCCAACCCACAGGTCCAAGCGTGCATCGGCACACCGAACCCTGTGTTATTACCGCAGTCCGTTGCAACGGTTCGCCGGTGATGCTGCTTTGAGTTGGTTTCTGTTGAGGGAATTTCACAACGCAACGAATTCACTTCATATGTCTCCTCTTTTTACAAGGGCTGGGACTTCCTGGAAAGTGTAGACATCCCCCTTATGTGGATGGGAGAGTTGTGAATGTTAGTACGAAGCAATTTATATAGAGCTTAACGTTCTGAACGACCATGCCACAAACTGTCATTACATCTTTATATACAAGCTATCCACTTTCATACCATCGTAGAAAACAGATTCGGCCGGAGTCCAGTTTCCAGTCATGGCATCACTGGGACTTTCGGGGCTGCTGGAGATCAGCATGTGTGGATTTTCAACAGGACCCGTACTAACAGTTAGAGTTTGGAACCCAGCACGATGGACGTAGCCCGAGGAGGACAGATCAAGTAACTCGGGAGTGGGACTATATAGTGCATCCTCATCATCATTCTCCGGAATGTACCATGCAAAATAGCGCGTGTCACAGGCTTGCAGAGACCACTCGAATAGTGCGTGTCTTGGTAACGTTTTGATTAGCGCAGTGATTAACGGGATTCTTGCCTTGCCGCTAAGGTTCTTATCATATTGACACCATATATTCTGCACCAATTCCAGGTGGGAAACATCGGTGATCCACGCTATAGCTAACCGCGGTCCCCAATTATTCGCATGTTCGTGGATCACGTCCAAAACACGCGCTGCGTTTTGGAGAGCTAATACCATCTGTACAGTTCTGTCACTTTCCAGCTGTAAAGATTGCGGAATCAGACCAATCTGACCGGCAACATAGCTGATCCCATTGACAAGACGGCACTGAGAGTAGGGTCCTATAGATGCCGGGGCCCAATAGCTGAGGCCTTGCACATGAACTCCCTTCCCAGATTGATCGATTTTGGCACCGTAGAAGGTAGTTAGCTCGATATCACAGGGAATCGCCGCTTGTATACATGCCCTAGACGGCGCAACACCATCACTCAAATTTTGAACTGCCTTAGAGAACAAGGCACTATATAGAGAGTTCATTTCCGCAAACTTGGACATATCTTTGAGAATGACGACTACATGGAATGCTAGCCTCAATCCACCGGGGATATTGTCGAAGAATCTACCAATTTTCTCGAAACACGAGACGAAAGATCCCCTGAAAGTGGCACACAATATTTCAGAAGGCGACGCGGGTAAGTTTTTCTGAGAGTTGACCATGTGAAAATGTGAGCTAATTCCCTTCAGTACTGAAGTCTTTCCAGCAAGGCTGTGAAACTTGGGCTCTAAGAGGGGTGGGATAACGATCTGAACACCGCTGGATGAAGGCTTCTCTTCAATGGAGACATCAAATTCTAAGAAATAGACATCATCAGTAGAGTGCTGCACAGTTCTTTCGTTTACCATGACCATGCGGTATTTGTCAAAAAAGGGCGCATCGAACACCATTGTTTCGTACTCTCCACCCTCACCACATGGGTGCAGCCCGAAACTGTCATGCTTCTCTAAAAGATCATCCTCAATTGCAGCTAAATGCTGGCCCAAATGTTGCTTTCCAAGACCTTGGCCGGCCACTTTGATCACGCGCACATCCATACCTGATCGGTTGATTTCCTGCAACAATTCGCATTGCTCACGTTGCCACAGATAAGTCAGGGACCGCAAATTGAGCTGAGCACACGCACGGTCAACTCGTAATTGTTGATAGGTGGATGCAATCGCTCCGACGCTGACCCCTTCGAACTCTACTTGCGCCCGAATGGTGCTAAAGAGCTCAATCAATTCATTAACAACAGCATCCTCGTCCTCGCTAATTTCCGATCGGAAAAGAGGTACACCGGAACACTTTGCCAGGAGCTCGACCGCTCGGTGACCCACCGTTTGAAACATCCAGCTGTCAATTTCGTCAGGTCGATTCGCCTTAGGGTGCAGGTTTGCCATTGCAACTAATTCATGACCGGCATTCAGACAATGCAAAATATTGAAGCATGAGTCCTTGCCTCCGCTCACCAGGGCAACGAATTTCATAATGGGACGAATTAAACCAAAATTCCAGCTAGCTGAGACTCTTTTTCTCAGACTGAACCACGAGCCCGACTGAGAGGTTATGAAAAATTCGCCTTGCCCTAATTGATCTGCTCAACTTGATCTGCCCCTGGTGTACCCCTGATAATAAGCATTGGGTGAGATATCCAACGCTAGCGAAGAGTTCATATATGAGAAGGGATAAATTGGCTGTCATATTAGTACCTCAGTTTCGACACCCTGGAACAGTGAAGTGTTGAAACTGTGACCAGCTTCGACTTGACGAGGTGTTCACTTGAATATTTCACCTTGAACCGACCAGAGGAGACAAATAGTCTCAACGATGTTTAATCTGAACCATCCTTTGTATATGCCCAAATGTGGATCACATCGAATCTTCATTAGAGGATGTCTCGCGCATTGTTGATAAAGTATTCACGTACAAAATAAATATTTGTGAACTTTCATTGACGAATTCGTGTAAGTCTTATCCACACTCCTTCTTCGACTTTTTTTGATTTTCAAAAATAAAAAAGATTCTAGAGAGAGCAATTCACATTTTTTCTCTTTAGATAGCTAATGGAGACGGACTATATATTCGTGTATACCGGGTTTTCTCACTGCAATAGACATTTCTCAATTGGGTGTGGTGTTTTTCGCATATGGCTCAGTGGGCATTTTTAGATAGATTGGGTATTACGATCCAACAAGAATCATGTAGGGAGGAGCCACATTCAACAAGAATCATGTAGGAGCCGCAGGCTTACCCTACATTAGTGCGAGCATCTCCCCCTCTGCCCACGCCTTTTATGCAGCTCCTTTCGCTCCTCCACCCATTGTTAGTTAGGAAATTTAGGGTTCACATGGCGATATAGCAAAAGTAGGCCATAAGAACCCCAGCCTTTTTCGTTGACTCTCCACTTGTTTTGAGACGATACTAAACCTCGAGATCTTTCGTTCTATTTAGCGAAATCGATTCGTTGCGGTCATTGGAAGATGGACTCTCTGACTCACCCCCTCGTTAAGGATGGCTGGTTCCGCGAAATCAGCGACACCATGTGGCCCGGCCAGGCCATGGCTCTACGTGTAAATCAGATTCTACACGTGGAGAAGTCGAAGTTCCAGGACATCTTGGTCTTCGAGTCGACTGACTACGGTAACGTTCTGGTCCTCGACGGTGCCATTCAGGTGACCGAGCGGGATGAGTTCGCTTACCAGGAGATGATCACCAACCTCGCTATGATGAGCCACCCGGACCCTAAGAAGGTTCTCGTTGTTGGTGGCGGCGATGGTGGTGTTCTCCGCGAGGTGGTCAAGCATCCTGGGATTGAGGAGGCTGTCTTGGTTGACATTGATGAGCAGGTCATCAACGTGTCCAAGAAGTTCCTGCCCAGTATGTCGGTGGGCTACCAGCACCCCAAGGTCAAGGTCCACATTGGCGATGGGTTTGAGTTCTTGCGCGACCACAAGAACGAGTTCGATGTTATCATCACCGACTCCTCGGATCCCGAGGGCCCTGCCCAAGTTTTGTTCGAGGAGCCTTACTTCAAGCTGCTGAACAATGCCCTGACCGAGAAAGGTGTCATCACCACCCAAGGTGAGTGCATGTGGCTGCACCTTCCTGTTATTAAGAAGGTTCTGACCGCCTGCCGTGATGTGTTCCCCACCGTGAACTACGCCTACACCACCATTCCCACGTATCCTTCCGGCCAGATCGGGTTCATGGTGTGTAGTAAGGACCCCAACGCCAAGCTCAGTGTTCCTTTGCGCAAGTGGACTCCTGAGGAGGAGCTCGAGAAGTGCCGTTACTACAGCAGTGAGATCCACAAGGCCTCCTTCGTTCTGCCTAACTTCGCTCGCAAGGTCATTGACAATTAGGTTCTGTCATCTCAGTTGAGGGATGGATTATAGTCATTATGTATTTATAAGTAGAGAAATCATTTGGCTGTGAAAATATTGCATGAAGCCGCCCGTTCCAAGCATCAGCATCTAGTCTCCAATGTGCAGGATTTCAGCTGCGGTGGCTTTGGAGATAGTGATGCACATACATGCTCTCGAATAGATCCCAAGGTTGCAGCGTGCCGATCATGCTTATTTCTTCGGTTTCGTTAAAAATGTTCCTCCCAGCTTCTCGCTCAGGTGGATTCCAATTCATTGGGTATAAAGCACTGGGGAAGGCTGGCCTAGTCGTTGGCTTCGACAGCCATGCATTGATGGTCCATTTGCCATCCAGCCATTGAAGCTCAGAGCTGCGGGTTTTCACCAGTTGCCCATGGCTTTTGTCATATGTCATATCCGCTAGGGGCGCATACACCTCAGTGGGGTACTCCCCACGCTGCACCAAATGGTGGCCCTTATTCTGCGAGCGAGAATCTAACACGCGAACCTTGGGCAACCGCTGGGCCAACTGCTCTCCACTAGTATGAAGTCTATTGCCGAATAAAGACAATCTTTCTAGGTTTCTGCAGTTGGCCAGCACTTCTATGCAATCGTCATTGAGTTTATTGAAGGAGAAGTTAGCCGACTTCAAGAAGGGAAATTGTCTTCCTAAATCAACGGGAAGCTCACGCAGACCACCATTGCTCAGATCTAGATGTTGGGTGCTGTGAACTGTGTGGAATCCCGAGAAAGGCCAGCCAATGCTAGGAGCGCCGCCCAGCTTGAGGTCACGGGCGCTAGTCACTAGCGTACTTGGCAAGACTGGCCGAGGTCCATTATAACCCATTGGGTGCTCCCAGCTAAAAGTGACCAAGTTGCCGGCAACCTCGTCCATGTGGATCATGGAACGGTTACCATCAAACAACAACGTCTCCAAGCTTTCCCAACCTTTGAAGTCTATAGTAGCATCATTGAAGCGAATATTCAGTTCACGTAAATTAGGAAAGGGCTCTGTCAAGGCAACAACCCGGTTGTTCTCAAGGTCCAGACTCTCCAAGTTAGGAGCATTGATTTTCACAGCACTGATATCATTATTTGCTGCGCTTAGTTCACTGAGCATTCCCAAATTCACATCTAGAGACGTGAGGTGATTGTTGTTCACATTCAAGGTTCGCAAAGCCGTGAGATTCTCGATTCCTTTGAGAGAAGTCAATCGATTATGGCTCACATCTAGGCTACTCAATGCCCGTAGGTTGGCCAAAGGTTCTAGATCTCGAAGCTGGTTGCCGGTCAGAATTAGTGTAGAGACGAAACTTTGAGGGAACAAATTCATGAACGACAGGTGATTTGAGGACAAATCTAGATGAACCAAGCTGAATGGTAGCCCTTCTAAGCTTCTTATGTTGTTATCATTCAAGAAAAGCGTGGTGAGCTGAGGTGTGAATGCATCAAGCCCCACTATGGATTCAAGATCACAATTGCTGAGATCCAGAGAGTCCATATCCTGAGGGTCAATCCCGGGTACTGGCGCGCGCTCTCTTATGAGATGAGCCAACATCTCATAGCCAGCAGAGAATGACACATCTTTGAGTGCTATTGATCGATCAGGAAGTACATGATCCTCTAGTTCGTGTGCATTTTCGGGACGAGATTCACCAGATGATATGGTTCTTCGTGTTGATGTTGACGAAGTTTGTCTATTACTCTGGTGCGAGGCTCCCCTGAAGAGGCCGTTGGTGCCCCGAGGGCGAGGCGAACTGCTGTTTCTGCTGAACTCACTAGGCTTACGGTGATGTTCAGGGCGTTTGAACCGCAAATTCCTGTGAAAGATCGTATCCGGAGTGACATCATACATATCCCCGTAACGGTCAACACTGAACTTCTCCGTCTGGGACTTGCTTCTTATTCGGGCGGCTTCTACTTCTGAGCCAGAGGAGTGAGGCTCTGCATCACTGTTAAAGAGGCGCGATTGAGCACTTGAGGAGCGTTGGCTCGTCGAGATAGGACTCGCTGTCTGATGCTGCGATGAGGAGGATGCTCGAGGTGGAGACGAAGAGGCTTCGTCCTCGAAGATCTGTTGGGGGTATTGATGATGCTGCTGTTGAGGAAGTTGCTTCTGGGATTGCCGCTGGTACGATAAAGGCTGAAATAACTCCTGTGGTTGTGTATCCTGATGCCGGCGAATCTGGCTTTGAATGTCAGAAGAAACTGTGGTGGACTGCTGAATCTCATCCGAAGACATCTGGGACGCCTTCTGACTGATAGACGGATCATGGACCTCTTGAATGCCAAGGGCACTGATTTCAGCTTCCAAATCTGCCAGTTCCGCTTCTCTCTGCTTGTTGGACCGGCCTCCTGAGCCCACCAACGTCTGTGAGCTCGTTCTGTGCAGCCGCGAGGCTTTGGGCAGTAAATGGTGAGGAATTGGCCCCATGGTATCCCAGTTGGAGAGACCCGCTGGTAAGGATTCTAAAGTGTTACCTGAATCTGAGTTTACCGAGCTTGAGGTTGTATCGAACTTCACTGTCGTGTGAGCCTGGTTATCATCGATTCCAGCCCGATGATCTCGGGAAGAGGTGCCCTGATGGGTGAGCTGCTGTTCTAGCTGATCCAGACTGGATTCCTGCACAGGCGGCAAGTTGGAATGGAAAGGCGTGAGCCCCTGCAAAACCTTGCGCCCCTCATTTTGTAGCTGATCTGCGAGATCAGCGTCGGACTCGTTGGCACTAATGTTTGCTGCCGTCCCTGATCGAGTGCTGAGCGCAGATTGAGCGTTAATGGATCGGCTCTTAATGCCACGATCATCAGTAGATCGCCCATCGCTGGTGGTGTGCGTGCCAGTGCTGGGCCCGCCCATGCTGGTCAACAGATTACCCAAACGCTCATTCGTGTAGGTGTCAGGCCTCCCAAACACCTTCAGGCGCCGACCCTGAGGGGGCTGGGAATTCCGAGAAAACGATCCGGAAGATTGAGTGGTTTGCTGAAGTGAGGCTGAGCTATGCAATGAAGAGCTGTCGTTCGAGGCATCATTGCCGGGACCATCGGTGGTTTCCATTGTTATGTTGGGAGAACGGGCAGATTCATTAGGATCGGGGCCCGTGATGTCAGGAGGAGGTACGAATAAGCGAGTCACTCGATGGCTGTTCTCTTGTTGGGTCTGCGGTGGTTGTATGGCATGTCTCCAAGGCTCCGAACCGGGAGTAGCATTAATTTGAATCGCTACTGTTGGGTCGATGTTCAGCGAGCTTCCTTCTGATTGCGAGGTTGAGAATTCGAAGTCTGAATTAGACTGCCCTTTATTCTTGTTTGACGGCCAATCATTGGGCAATTCGCTGTTTAGCCATGACATTTGGAAGGTTGTTCAGCGATGGCTCGCTACTTGTCGCGCAGGAGTAGTAGTGTGTATGTTTGTTTTGATTACATTTGGACTAGGGTTGGTCCGACCCTTGATTCACAACATGATCCGAAACCGCGAATTAGGGTTCTCACGCTTGTACGGTGCCAATGCGTCAGGGACTAAGAGATGCATGGATTTTATATAGAGATGCATGGATTTTATATATATCTATGTGAACAGATTTTTTAAAATTCGCTCTCTAGTTGTGATTTTCAGCGTGTTGCGTTCAGCAACCCCGGTTTAAGCTTGTTGATTGAACGCTTAATACGCACATATTGTCTACTTTGTCTACCCAGTCGAGTTTCGGTGTCTGGCGGCTACTATGTTCGCTAAGTAACATGTTTGAATTTCGTAAGTGGCGAGTGACAGCAGTAGGAGTATGATAATCGCTGATGCCAAAGATAGGCGTACCGCCCGATTTCGCACAGGAATTTATTGTCTTGCCGCTGTTTCACTCATCTACCCTAAGTGTGCCGCCAGTCACCCAAGCCTGCCTGGCTACTAACAATTAAGATCTGCCACAATTAGTGGTTAAGGGCAAAAACCTGCCGCCTCATACATAGCAGCGGGGGAGTTTGGACGACGAGTCAAATCTTTGTTATCGTCTGGTATGGTCGAATTCTCAATTCCAGAAGGGCTGCCCAAAACGGCAGTAGCCCGCCTGGTGACCCTCCACCAGGAACTGATGGAAGGTGATATCACCGAGAAAGGTTATCGGAAACATCGGGAACAGATCTTGGGCCAGTTCGGCCTGGGCACCTCGGGGTCTATCAGCAGCGGACGTTCGGAAGTCATGTCCCATTCGCGACGGCAGAGCGGCTTCGAGAGCATTTTGTCCTACCAAATGGTCGACTCTCCTCAGGTGCCGCCCTTGGACGACGGATCGACCCCCCAGCTGGGGGAGCTGCAGTGGCCCCTCCCGCCAAGAGGAATCCCCGAAACGGCCAATACGGATCCCTTGAATGTTAGAGTGCAGCTCAGCACGTTTGATAATTTGCCGTCGATTCTGCGACATCGTGGCCGAACCAATGGAGACATCGTGGCGTTTCAATGTCTTGATGAGAAGGGCCGAGAATCTGCGTCTATAACTTGGGGAAAACTGGCTTCCAAAGCCGAGAAAGTGGCGCAGATGTTGCGGGAACAGAGCGGGCTTTTCCGGGGTGACCGCGTGATTCTCATGTACGCGAACCACGAATCAATTGAGTTTGTGGTAGCCATAATGGGCTGCTTCCTGGCCGGGCTAGTGGCCGTTCCGGTCTCACCCGAACACATCTCGATGTTCTTGGTACCGGTCGTCAAAATGGCCCAGTCTCGGCTCGTTTTGACCACCGAGGGGCTGCATAAGCGGTTAATGAAACAACCGGCTATAATACAACTGTCGTCCACGGTCATTTTCTGGAAAACCAGTGACTGGGGGTCTTATAAGGGAGCCCAACTCCCTCCTCTGCAGGTGCCGGATCTGGCGTATATTGAGTTCCTGCGCAGTAGCAGTGGCGATCTCCGGGGTGTTGTCATGTCGCATCGCACAATTTTGCACCAGATGCGATGTTTGACTGCCCTCACTCAATCTAAACAAACCAACAAGACCAGAACCACCGATAGATTGCTGTGTAGCCTAGATGTTCGGAGATCCACCGGCATGATCCTCGGCGTTTTGCTCACGGTGTATACGGGTAACCAGGTCTATTTTATGAGCCCCAAGGCAATGGCCACCCCTGGTTTGTACGCCCACGTGGTGTCGCGGCTGCGGGCGACGATCCTGCTTTCGGACTACCCGGCGCTCAAAGGCGTCTGTTACAACTACCAAGCGGATCCGAGCGCCACCCGTAACTTCGTCAAGCGTCATGATCCCAGCTTAGCTCATGTCAAATCCTGTATCGTTGATGTTCCCACTATTGACCCCGAATTCATGACCGTTCTCACCGATCGCTGGCTCAAGCCCTTAGGTCACCGCGATCCTAAATCGGTAGCTGCTCCCACGCTGACGTTGACTGAGCATGGAGGCATGGTTATAGCAACTCTCGACTTTTTGACTCCAGATACTGGTGGCTCCGAGGTGCAGCTCTCGGCTGAGGCGCTCTCTCGAAATCGCATAGAATACACGTCTGATGATGGCATGCGCGTCTGCTCCTTTGGATACCCCATTCCTGACGCCACGGTCGCAATAGTCGACCCGGATACGCATTTCCTGAGTGGGAAGGATGTTGTTGGTGAGATTTGGATTGACTCCCCGTCGCTCAGCGGTGGATTTTGGGACCATGCCGATGATACAAACAATACGTTCCACGCACGGTGCTATTCTGCGGATGGTGAATTACCTCAAGAATTCTTGCGCACGGGCCTGCTTGGCTTTCTGAAGGACGGCAAAGTGTTTGTACTGGGAACGCGGATTGATCGTCTGGTTCAGCTCACGCCCAGCCCAAAGTATTTTTACTCATACCAACTACTGGAGACGCTTATGCGAACGGTTCCTGATATCTATGATGGCTGCATTTTTCAGGTGCCGTTGAAAGTATCGCCTTCGGACGAATCCGCGTCTTTGCTAAACGTCGTGCTCTTGGAGTCGCCGAAAGCCCCTGCCGAACCCCGGAAGGCCAATACTCTGCTGGAAGAGATGGCCAATCAGGCAATTGCAGTTCTACGACAAGCACACGGATTCAAGGTTTACGCTGTGGTCTTGTGCTCTCCCGGATCAGCGCCTCGAACCATTCGGTCGGGGAAACCGGATATTGCCAAGGTTGCTGCTCGACGTCAGTTCCTTCGAGGCATGCTTCAGGCTTCTCACATCAAGTTCGATTTGGATGGATCCGAGATCAACTTGGCACGGGGCGATGATGTTCGAGGAGGGATCTGGGGCCGATCGGTTTCTCTTGTTCGTACTCACCAGCTTGAGAGCAGCGGTAATGAGAAGCAGTACAGCGGTGTCGACATGAGATCGAATGTAGTCGATGACCGCATGTCTACATCTCTAGATGATTTTAAATCACTGGTGGAAATGCTTCAGTGGCGGATTCGTCGCCAACCAGATGAACTGGCGTTCTTAAGCCTCGGAATGAATAATATGACCAAGGAGACCAGCTGGCGTCAGTTGGGAAGTCGCGTTGGAGCAGTGTATCACTATATCACGAACCACCTTCGCGTGACCTCAGGAAAAGTGGCCTGCCTTATTTACACTCAGTCAGAGGATTATGTTCATGCGGTTTACGCTTGTTTCCTCGCTGGAATTGTCGTGATACCGGTGGCACCAATAAACTTGGATCGCGTTGCCGAAGACATCGGCAGTTTACAGCGGATCATTTCCCAGTTCAAAGTCAGCGTGTTGTTAGGTAACAGTGAAACGCATAGCATGATGGAGGATAAGCAATTGCTGCATTATCTGAAGTCACGCCAAATCAATATACCCAAACTGCATAACACAAGCAAAGCCCGGTCTTCGGATGAAGCGGCCTCTATTCTGTCATTGAAGCCACCACAGTCGGCGCTCAATTCCACGGCGCTCATTTGGTTAAATTACTCCGCGGATCATGATTATACCGCCAGCATCTACAACACTCAACAGCTACTAGGAATGTGCAAGATTCAAAAAGAAACCTGTCAAATGAGTGCCACAAAACCTATTGTTGGCTGCGTGAGGTCTGTGTCCGGCTTGGGGTTCCTTTACACTTGCTGCTTGGGAGTATACATGGGTAATTTCACCATTCTTGTTAGTCCTGTGGACTACGCGAATAACCCAGCTATTTACTTTGTGGCAACTTCACGATACAAGGTGAAGGATGGGTATGGCACCCTACAGATGCTGAACCACGCGGAGAAACAACTAGTAAAACCAAAGGGATTTGATCTTTCAGAACTTCATAATTTGGTGGTTCCTCTGAATGGGCGGGCTGATTTGGATCTCGTCAGCCAGATGCGTCTCACATTCGCGTCAGTTAATCTTGAAACTGTGGCTATCAACATCGCCTACGGCCCCAGCTGTAATCCTATGGTTACTACACGTAGCTATATGCTGGTTGAGAATATAGACCTATGGCTTGATCCCATAGCGCTTCGTCAAGGTCTGGTCAGTGTGGTCAATCCTGCTAATTCCCCACAAGCACTGCACCTTGTTGATAGTGGCATGGTTCCAATCAACACTCAGGTGGCGATAGTGAACCCAGAAACTTTACAACTTTGTCGCGCCGGTGAGATTGGCGAGATATGGGTTGTTAGCGAAGGGAACCAAACTAGCCAGACAATACAAGGAATGACCGCTGGTCGGTCGCTCTCTTATGTTTCTGCTGAAATCCTGGACGGTGAACCAGGAATAAAGTATATGCGAACAGGCGACCTGGGCTTCCTGCATAATGTCACCAAGGGATCTAATTTGGAAATGCAGGTCCTCTTTGTTGCTGGTTCTATCAAAAATACGTTCGATTTTTATGGCCTGCAACATTTTGCTGAAGATATTGAAGCTACTGTGATTGCTTCGAATCAGATGGTCCTCGATTGTGTAGTAGCTATGTGCGGAGGCATATTGTGCTGCATTGTGGAGTGCAATGCACCGAGTCAGCAGCTGTGCTCATTGTCAGCTGTTATTACCAATGACCTAATAGTTGAGCACCAGTTGGCGCCAAACGTGATATCTTTCCTTCCCAAGGGTGGAATACCTCGTAGTCGGCTGGGCGAGAAACAAAGAAAAACATTGCTGAAGCTGTATACTGGTGCAGCCCGCCAAACCGGGGTCCCTGGTCGACAATTTAAAACCCTGATGGATTTCGCCGTCAATCCGGTGGATATATAATCGTGCTTTTGTTGCTCTATAACCTGGGACTTACAAAAGAAATGCTGATTTAGATTTTAGAACTATGCACATCCATCTTGTCTTTCGAAGTCCCTACGCGAGAGGTTCCTTGATACATCTAATTGGTGGTAGTGAGAATGATAGTTACAATGCGAGATGCGAGCAGCTTTCCAAAGTGGGCCATTTTATCAGTATAGGACTTGCATGCAATCGGACTGAATGTTTATGTACAATGAGTTTGTTCCGGCAGTCACCATTTATTATCGCTTTCTCCAGGGAGACGTTGGACTCGCTTTTGCTCCCAATTGTCTAGGTCCATGTGTTGCAAGCGGTAATACTCATCCCGCATATTGACCTTGCGCTTTCTAGTGCGCTGTTGTAGAGCCTCTTCCTGAGATACTTCTTGAAGTCGTCGATCATATTGTTCGTATCTAACGGAGGCAAACTGAGTCATATAATGCAGACCTAAAAACATCATTGTGAAACAAGGCACTCCGAAATAGAGAAGAGAGTTCCGTTTAGCTCGAGCAAGATATCTACCCCATATAGTTTTCTGAAGGCGCTCCTGCTCTTCTCGACTCACGAACTTCTTATTGCTGAACATTTTTATTATTGAATATTACAAGACCGTGTTCTGAGTTGGGCGGTACGTGGGTGAGGGTACGGGGTGATGCATGATCCGCTTATCTGTTCCTTCCGCGAGTATTGACGGATGTAGGTGTTAATATGTCACGCAAGGCATGAAAATGTAGATGTATATGAATGTACCCAAGGGCAACTTAACGAGTCCAACAAATATCATCTAGCAAGCAGCTTATCCAATTATCTATATATGTCACTTCAAAAAAACAACCAATTGCGTGAGATGAGGGTTTCGTCAGCGTTGTAATGAGACCTAGCTGAATCGCGATTCAGGATCAATTAAGTCTGTGTTCGATACGATGGCATTGATTTCCTCTCTTATTAGTCGGTAATCTCTCATGGTATGTCTGAATGTCTTTGTCAACTCAGCAGATTCGTCTTCAAGGAGTCCCTCACTTATATTTTTCTGATGACGATCCCCGTGTTGAGAATATATTTTGCACCTTAGGCGCAGGGAGGCTCGACAAGCAATTTTATCAGTCAACGTGGTCACAGCCTTTTGTCCTGAGATTGGTTGCCCATTTGTGTTATTGATAACAATAATGAGCGCGTGTAGGTCTTCGACAGCCTTGTCGTATTCGCGCAGTTGACTATCTATAGGAAACGCTGAACCGGAGTTCTCACGGACTACCCTATTCTTGCGGATTTCACACTCCAGGGACTGTATCTTTTTCTCTAACTTTTTACGGTAATCGAGCGCTTCCACGAGTTTCATTATAATATGTCTTGTTCACAGTTTGCGTGTTTGGTTTTAAGTCATAATCCGCGGGCGAGGGTTATGTAGTCACTTTGGGCACGAAAAAGATCGCCTATCAGGGCAATGTAAGCGATAGCCCGCTAGCATAGATTCTGTCGTGACAGAATAATGCGACCATAACCGTTCTGGGAACCTTTACTCACATTTAAAACTCCAACCTGAAGTTAAATATCTGGCGAAATCTCTCGGTACTCTCTGTGCGACCCTGTAGAGGTAAGCTTGAAGCTCTGACGATAAAATAGAATAGAATCATGATAGCACCGAAAGAGGGATAGAAAAAAGCTATTAGATATATAAAGCAAAGATGAAGCCTGCTACACATAACCCAAGGGGTTAGTATATTTCAAATGTAACATGAGCGCACAGTTTAAAACTTTGCTAATTGCACCGAATTTTCCATTCAATAAGCATCACATGAAAATTTCTCGGACTCTCGATCACACTCCTAGCACCGACAAAAGTGGAAGGCGACTCAATTGCCTAGACTCATTATATTATTGCTGCTGGCTAAAGTCACCATGCACATGTTCCCGCAACCCTTAGAAGCCCGCAACGGTGGACGCCTTTGTAAGCACGTCATTTCCTTGAAATGATGAGTTCCAGTATTAGACGAGTCAGTCGCCACGCAGGATTAGCTCACTTCAGACTCATGTCCTCATCAGCCTCCTCCTCTGCAACCCACTTTGATTATCTTGTCATCGGCGGCGGGTCCGGTGGTGTTTCTTCAGCACGCCGGGCCGCTTCGTACGGGGCGAAAACTGCCCTTATTGAGGGCGCTCGTCTAGGCGGAACTTGTGTGAACGTTGGCTGTGTTCCCAAAAAGGTCATGTTCAATGCGGCGGACATCGCCGTTAAGGTCACTCAGCACGCTAAAGAGTACGAAATCGAGGCCCCTACCGAGCTGAAATTCAATTGGAAGGCGTTCAAGGGCCGCCGCGATGCCTACGTAAAGCGACTCAACGGAATCTACGAAAGAAATCTCGAAAAGGAGAACGTCCGGTTGATTCGAGGCTGGGCCAAGTTCAAGGACAATAAGACCGTCGAGGTCACCTCGAACTCTGGCGAAAAGCAGCAATACACTGCTGACCACATTATGATTGCTGTTGGTGGCACTCCCATTCGAATCAACTCTCCCAAAGGTGCCGATACGATCGGAATCACCAGCAACGAGTTCTTCGAGTTAGAGGAACAGCCCAAATCCGTGGCCCTCGTTGGTTCCGGTTACATTGCGGTGGAGCTCGCTGGTGTCTTCAATGCGCTGGGCTCACAGACGCACATGATCATTCGCCGCGACCGGTTTTTGCGCAGCTTCGACTCCGTGATCGGAAACACGCTGGGTGAGATTTACGAGAAGCATGGCATCAACATCCTTCGTGGCTCCAACATCTCCGCTATCGAGCGCCTGAGCTCGGGTAAGATCAAAATCGATGTTTCCGGTAACAATGGCACGGACACCATGGAAGTTGATGAGGTGGTCTGGGCCATCGGACGTAATGCTGTGGCCTTCAATCTCGGTCTGGAGAATACCAGCATCAAGTTGGGTGCCGACGGAAAGATTGTTGTGGACGAGTACCAGAACACCAGCGTTTCCAACGTGTACTCCCTGGGTGATGTCGCGGAGGATGTCGAGCTCACCCCCGTGGCTATCGCTGCGGGCCGCAAGTTGGGTGACCGCCTCTTTGGCGGTCAGAAGGACGCCAAAATGGACTATACCAATGTGCCCTCGGCCATCTTCTCCCACCCCGAGGCTGGAAGCATTGGCCTGAGCGAAGAAGAGGCCAAGGAGAAGTTCGGCGCTGACAAAGTCAAGGTGTATCAGTCGCGTTTCATCAACATGTACTATTCGCCCATGGAACAAGAGCTCAAGGACCCCAGTGTTTACAAACTGGTCTGCGCTGGTCCTGATGAGAAGGTTGTGGGCCTGCACCTTATTGGCGACGCTTCCAGCGAGATTCTGCAGGGCTTTGGCGTGGCCGTCAAAATGGGCGCTACCAAGAAGGACTTCGACAGCTGCGTGGCTATCCACCCCACTGCTGCTGAGGAGCTCGTGACCCTTAGATAAATAGACAGTGGGTATGAATCTTCATACTTGCTGAATTAGAGACGAATTGACCGAATTATTCATCTAATGCCAAAATAAACTGACTAACTGGGCGCACTATGTGCTCCTTTACTTAACAATTTGATGCCATGGCTTTGTATGCTGCGTTATAATCCCTGTGTATATATACATTGCACCTTGATCGCGAGCTGCGCCCATATGGCAAATTAACTCCCACCTTTATAATAGATTAAACCCACTTCTACATTGTGTTGCGCCCACCGTCATAAGTGTGTTGCGCCCATTACTATTGGTAGTGTCAAGCGCAACATTAATAGTAGTTTAGGTACGCTTATAGTATCTTAATTGCTGATAACGGTAGGTCGCTGGTATGGTGGGGCGGCGGTGTGGCACACTGACAATAGCGGGGGTTCGCAGCAAGAGAGATATGCAGGTAAGCCAGGGAATGGTAGTAACTCAGTAGCCGACACACATAGTTTATGCGGGTGAGCTCAGGGTATATTCTCCTGCGTATGTGTGGCGGGCGCGGCGCTCCGAGATGTATCAGGGATAGGAGCGCGGACTAAGGTGTGACGTAAGCGATATGATACTTCCTCCAAGTTCTCGTCTGTTAGGGTAACAGCCATCACATATTGTCACCATTATTATAATAATCATCACCTCTAATAAATCCTTTTTCTGCCAATCCAGTTTTGAGTTCTGATCTATTATAGAAATATGGTGGCATACGATACATATAGCAGCGACGATGAAGAAGAACAGTGTCCTCTGTGCATTGAGGACATGGACATCACAGATAAGCACTTCAAGCCGTGTCCGTGTGGCTTCCAAATTTGCCAATTCTGCTTCAACAATATTCGCTCTGGTCCCGACCAGTATAACCGGTGTCCGGCCTGTCGGCGACCGTACGACGATGCGAGCATAGAGTACAAGAAATTCAGCCCAGAAGATCTGAAACGGGAGCAGGAACGCAAGCAGCGTAAAGAGGCCGAGAGAAAACAGCGGGAGCGAGAAAAGCAGAAGGACCAGGCCCATCACGACATTCGCGACAAGAAACACCTCGCAAGCATGCGGGTCATCCAGAAGAACCTTGTCTACGTAATAGGACTAAACCCAAGCATCCCGTCGGAAGAAATGCAGGCCATGCTCCGCCGGGATGAGTTCTTTGGGCAGTACGGTAAGATCCAGAAGATTGTTGTCAATAAGCGAGTCAACGGAAATGGCAACCCCGGTGTGGGCGTCTATGTGACCTTTGCCCGCAAGGAGGACGCTGCCCGATGCATTGCTGCCGTGGACGGCTCGATCAACGACGGTAAGTATCTGCGTGCCGCTTACGGTACGACCAAATACTGTTCCAGCTATTTACGGGGCCAGAACTGCCCGAACCCCAACTGCATGTTCTTGCATGAGCCCGGTGAGGAGGCGGACAGCTTCAATCGGCATCCGAACTCGGCGGCCGTTGGCGGGGGCTCGACCAGTAATAGTGCTGGCAACGGCGTCAGTGCTCCCCAGTCCACAGGTGCGTCGATTTCGCCCCAGGTCGCGCACTCCCAGACGAGCTCACCGGCCCAGGTGGAGGCGGTGGCCCACCATCAGGCCCTGCCTTCCACTGCCCCGGCCAGCGGGCTTGGTGGTGGAACGGCGGGCAGCACCACGGGCGCCGGCGGTGCCACGCTCATGGCGGCCAATGCACCAGCGCTCCCTGCATGGGGGAAAGTAACCCCGCAGATTCCGTCGGTGGCGAAGCTCACCGAAGGCGACCTGAGCGGGGTTTCCCGCGAGAGCCTGCATGTCATGGATGTCAATCTGACGCAGTTGGCCGCGGCGAAGTGGGACTTCGAGTTCGTTAGCGATCTTCTCGATGCCAACACGAAGTTCCCACCGATGTTCAGCCTGCCCATGGAGGACAAACGCCGCCTCAAGGTGTTCAACAAAGCGATATCCGAACTCGACAAGCTTTCACCCTCCCCATACTCTGCCGCCGGCTCTGGAGCATCTACCCCAATGAGTATGTCCGGATCCACGCCCGCGCCCATGACCGCTACGAGTGGCAGTGCAAGCAACAACCCCCATATTTCAGCATCCAACACGCCCATAAATCAGGGTCCCATGAGCCAGGCTTTGGACAGAGTGCCGGACGATCGGGTAACTGGAACGCCCGTGCGCTCGGACTCCAGAATGAACTCGACCCCCGGCTCACGTCAAATGTCAATGGTAGCCGGCTCGTCACCGCGAAGCACTGAATTCGTCGACCTGTCCTCGGGCACTGTAGAGTCCCGCCGTGGCTCGTCAGCAACAGCTGTTGGCATCAACACCCCTACGAAATCCGAAACCAAGAAAAATAACAGCCAGCACCTGCTAGCGCATCTAATGCGTAACGCGTCCGCTGCCGCTGAAACCCAGCCGCTAGACCGGCAAGATGAAGGTGTGTATTCTTACTAGATTTTATCTCTAGCGAAATCATTTGTTTTTTATTTACGAAAGAAAGACTTTTCTCTTCTCTACCAGCAGAATACTAACCATACTAGATGTCCGTACTGATTCCAAACCGGATCGCGCGGAAAAGCGAGCTACGTCCTCCTCAAGCGACCTCTCGAAAGCATTGAGACGACCAGGGCTCGACGAAAATGAGCACGGTTCCCCTGACCGTGGACAAGCGGAAGCGCGAACGGGCCTTAAAGACCTAATTTCTGAGCACGCTCCGGCGAGCAAAGCGCCACCACCTAAGTTGGATCTGACCGCGGCATTGTCTCTCCTTAACGCTAGACAGGAGACACCAGTACTAAACAGTCAGTTTGCGGAGACGCTGCGCCGGGTGGGAGGCGACCTCATGCAGCCGGCTAATCCTGTAACGGTCCATATCGACGACAACTACGAGTTCCCCAAAGGGCAATACGTTGACGACGGCCCCTCTTTCGATCTCCGCAATATCCCCCGAGTCGAGCTATCAGGAGACGTGGAGCCCTCTGTTTGGTCGGCAATTGAGATTCATACCCGGTTGAAGGACCAAGCGACGATCAATGAGAAGGCGTTCTCAACCGCAAAGGCCCAGACTAAGAAGCGAGTTAAGAAAATTAGGACCTGAAGGGTATGTAGATATTAGATTAATTAATGATTAGTGATGATTTCCCGTAGTCCCCATTTAGTTGATTGAAGGGGGGAGGGGGCAATGCATGACGATAGCGGAGTTGATCAGTGGACAATTGGCCTAACGGGAAGTGAATGACGGATTGACAGCATGATTTGTTGATAAGTAAATCAAGTAGAGCCCCCTTTGAAAGTCCCATTAGGGATCAGTAATAGGGATACTATAAGCATTCAGCACCCTTATCCCTTAATAGGTCACAACTCGATAGCCGCGTCACTTCTTGGATTTAAATCCACCTCGTGTGCCCTTTGTAACCCGCCCGGATTTCGAGAACTGCTGCCACTTGTTCTTGCTGCGTTCGAACTCGTCGACTGGGGCAATCTCCGCTGTCGGCACGGGTAATGCGCCTGATGACGAGGATGGGCGCGCTTTAGACTGGGTGGGCTGATCTGCAGGCCGCCTAGGGCTCTTCTGGTCAGCTTTCGGTTTATCCCGCTTAGATTGGTTAAAAACCACAGCGCTGTTTTTTTGGTCAATTCTGACTGCATTCTTGATACTGGTTTCAATGGGAGAGAGAACCGGCTCACGACGGTCAGTGTGCTTGTTATTGGGGGGATCTGCGGAATCTGAGGGACCCAGTGCCTTTGCACTTTCAGTCACGCCATAATCTGGGGTTGGCTCACGATTATGGGGGACCTGTGCAAGCTTTTGCTGCAACTCTTTGATCAAGCCCACGATTTCCGATTCCACCTCTTGAAGTTCATGTGCTTCGGCATCATCAGCCTGGGCAATGGCGGCACGAATCTCCTCCAGCTGTTCTTCGTACTCTTTTATCTCATTTTCCATCCAGCCGAGACCTGGGGTGGCTCACAGGTCACTAAGTCTTGGGGTGCTCACTGTATGAAGTGGTGGTGATGGGAATGGGATCTATGCCTTCAGTAGGAAAAAAGGTACATAATCAATCTACGAAAATTTGCTGGCTTGGCCCCAGTGGACCAGCCAGACGAACCAGCCAGACGAAGAAAAAGACTTCGGGCGCAGCTGATCATGGGCATCAATTGCTCTAGTGAACTATATTGTTTAATTTTAGATTTAGATGCATGCTGTTTACTCATTATAGTGGTAGACAACGTAATTCGGCAAGCCCCAGACCGAATAACCCAGTCGCTTGACCATTTTCGCGAACCCTTCGGTCTCAATGAGATGGTAAAAGGGGAACGGGGGGAACATGGCACCGTCACGGTGAACGTCGGCTCTAACCATCAGCGCGGTGCCCCCAACACCATCAAGCTCCATCAGCATTCTAGGGTCACCGGTCTCGTCGCGCAGATGGGCCATTAGTGTGCGGAATGTGGCCATTTCCGAGTATCCCTCTAGCAAAATCTCGTCGGGGCCCATGTTAGCCGCCATCGACTGGGCAATGTCGCTGTCGACCCACGAATTGAAGTCGTAAGCCCTCTCCTTGAGCTGCCCCCCATCTTCATACTTCTGCCAGCAGTTGGCCACAATTACGTCTTTGTTATGACTAGTCAAATCCTGAATGATGGTCGCCGGGGTTTCAGTGATGTCACCGTCCAGCCAGAACACCCAGCTCGTGTCGGACTGCATGGTGGTGAAAACAAGGGAATTTCGTGCCAAGCTCATGTCACGGCGACGCTCGCGTTGGGCCTCCATGGCGTGTCGGTCGCTTTCGAGTTGGGATTCCATGGAAGGCGTGTCTTGGCGAAGAATCGTGATCCTTCGGAACTTGTCCGCGCTCTTCTGCAGCTGGGCCACCTCTTTGTTCAGATCGACGATGACCTTGTCTCCCATCTGGTTGTCCGGGACAATAATTCCCAGATCAATGAGCTCATGGGGGTAGCTGAGATTTACAAGATTGTCCCACCACGCCTGGTAGAATCGGGCCAGGGGCGTCACAATCAATACCTTCTCCTGATTGAGCTCGGCATGATCCGTGGATGTAAGCACATTCATGTCGTGAATGTGGACCTTCCCGTCGGCATGTCGGGTTGGCACGTTGGCCACGCCAGTGGGCACCGGCGTGTTCAGCGATACCCAGATCAGTTGGCACAGTACAAGGCCAGACACGATCAGTCCCAAGAGTTGGAAGTTGACCGAGGCCAGTACGCGGGATATTCCCGAATTAGACCGCCGTGGCTCCATAATGTGCGTGAAACTGTAAACACGTCTGAAAGAAATACGCAGCTCTGGGTCTGCTTACATACACGTGGTTTGCGGCTGGGAGATACCCTGACCCGTAACCCATTGTCAGGCCGGCCGCCTATCGATAGATGCGCAGGGAGTTCGGTGCTCACTGTCGATGGTGCCACAGTACCACTGCAGACCTTCTATACATCGACCATGTGTCCACCACAGCGACTCCACCTTTCCTTAGCATGCCTCCTCCACCCCAGCCGGCGGCTCCACGCTACACTCTTCTCCACAAGCCAAGACTTTTGACGAGACGGTGAAAAAACTACATGTGAAGGTAGCAAAAATAATTAGATACATTGAACTCCAAAACAATATTAGATTTCTATTAGATGGTTTGAGCCCAATATTATGGGTTTCGGTGCCCAATTCCTGCAAGATCCGCTCACGTTGCAGAATATGCTGGGAGCACCTCATCAATGCCAATGCTTGCGGCTTGCGAGCAGTCGCTGAATGTTCTCAAGAAGTTGGCACGGTATTCGAATGCACCGCCATTGCTAAATACCAGGGTTAACGTCCACTGGTCGTCCTGAGGCTCGAGTTCAGGAATGTGGGGGAGCTGGATCCCGGTCTCCCATTTATAAGGCCCGAACCACGGCTGGATGAACCGGTGGGGTTTAGCCGCGAGAACCGGGATGCGCAGTGTGCGGAAATTCCTGTCACCTTTCTGGACGACGTTGTAGGTAACGCTTTGTGAGGGGGCAATGTGGATGTACCGGTTGGTCAACCGAATGTGAGCTTGACCCAGTCTGACATTTGTTCCTGATGTGCCATTGAGCTTGACGTCTACATCATGAGACGACCATCTAATCACCTCATGCTCTTCGAGGTCGAACATGAGATCCTGATCGAGTTTGGACATCGGCTCTTCTTCCTATTTAGAATGGTATCTAGGAAGCGCCCGCCCGGCTAGGGTTCGTTTATTGTCAAGGAACGCGAACTGCATACCGCCCCTATTTGCTTATAAGCGGGGCATAGGCGAACACCGACTTGCCTGATATGACTCTCACGGGCGGGAGAAACCGGACATTATCATGGATCCAGGGTTCAAAAAGAGTAATTCGAGAGCTGCGGGGTTAAGTGACTCCAGAGGTTTCCGCATTTTGCGTCTCGTTATATGTCGTTGATCCCAGTGATTCTACTGGCACCCACATCGATCAACCTCGCATAGTTCCCCAAGAAAGAGGCGAAGTAGCCCCCACACGTCGTTTTTTGTCGAGTCCGGAATAATTATAATTATGGAACCTGCATATATTGTATTTTAAGCCGGTTTAGTAAAATCGCGCAATCTATCCCAATTTGGGGAGCAGCTTCATTGTACGACGAAGATTGAGCCGGTCAATCTCGGTTGACACCTGCCGAGACACTATAGAGTACCACCACCGAGTGTGGGTGGGCACCCCCGCTGCATACTGATGGAGTTAGGGGTGACTGACTGGCGCTGTGGGTGGGATTGGGAGGCCCCGTTATCAATGGCGGCGTCGAAGACCGTGTTAGCCGTCAGGGTGAAAAGGTGAGAAATCTCAGAGGTTAGGGTGGCGGTGAACCCTCATGACAGGGAAAAAAAAGATTTCTATAGTGGAATTTTTTGTTGTCTAACCCCCCTACACAGAATTAATTTTCCAGTTAGTCCTGTGCGAACTCATTGCCCCGCAAAACACCGACGGGATCACTGCTTTTGAGGTTTTGATACGAAAGAAAAACTGAGAAGGAGTCATTGGCGGGAGGATCTCTATTTATTAGATGCAGTTGACCTGGAAAGATATTCCTGTGGTGCCGAATCACGGCGAGTTCACCGATGTGATTCTCAATCGCACCCAGCGGAAAACACCCACCGTTATTCGGCCCGGTTTCAAGATTCAGCGCATCAGACAGTTCTACATGAGAAAGGTACGGTACACCGGCGATGGATTCACCGAGAAGCTGCAGGAAATTGTTGATGGCTTTCCCCGAATTAATGAAGTCCATCCCTTCCACCGCGATCTTTTGGATACACTCTACGAAAAGAACCATTACAAAGTAAGTCTGGCCTCGTTGTCGCGGGCGAAAACGCTGATTGAGCAGGTTTCGCGCGACTACGTGCGACTGCTGAAGTTTGGCCAGTCGTTGTTCCAGTGCAAGCAGCTCAAGCGCGCCGCCATGGGCCGCATGGCGACCATTATCAAGAGACTAAAGGACCCCTTGCAATACCTCGAGCAGGTGCGGCAGCACTTGGGCCGTCTACCCAGCATTGATCCCAACACCCGCACGCTTTTGATCTGTGGGTACCCCAATGTCGGCAAGTCCAGTTTCCTGCGCTCGGTGACGCGGGCGGAGGTGGATGTTCAGCCATACGCCTTCACCACCAAATCGCTGTACGTCGGCCATTTCGACTACAAATACCTGCGGTTCCAGGCCATCGACACGCCCGGTATTTTGGATAGACCCACCGAGGAGATGAACAACATCGAGATGCAGTCGATCTACGCCATTGCCCACCTGCGGTCCTGCGTGCTGTACTTCATGGATCTTAGTGAGCAGTGCGGGTTCAGTGTGGAGGACCAGGTCAAGCTGTTCCACTCCATCAAGCCGCTGTTTGCCAACAAGACGGTCATGGTGGTCGTCAACAAGATCGACCTGATGCGCCCCGAGGACCTGGATCCCGAGCGCCAGGCCTTGCTCAAAACGGTCACTGACAGCGATAATGTAGAGATCCACAGCCTAAGCTGCGCCACCGACGAAAACGTGATGCAGATCCGCAACCTGGCGTGCGAGAAGCTGCTGACGGCGCGAATCGAGCAGAAGATGAAATCCACCGCCCGCATCTCCAACCTTATGAACCGAATAAACGTGGCCCGGCCCCAGCAGCGCGACGACAAGGAGCGTTTGCCGTTCATCCCCGACAATGCCCATGCCGAGTTCGACGGCCGACTGTCCAAGGAGATCGAGGAGGAGAACGGCGGTGCCGGCGTGTACCAGCCGGACTACCACGAAAAGTACTTGCTCGAGGACGATGAGTGGAAGAACGACAGTGTTCCGGAGCTTCTCAACGGCCGTAACGTGTATGACTTCATTGATCCCGAGATCGGCAACAAGTTAGCGGCGCTCGAGGCCGAGGAGGAGAAGCTGGAGAGCCAGGGATTCTACGACAGCGAGTCGGACCAGGAGATGGAGACCAGCGACGTCGAGGATATTCGGGCCAAGGCGGAGTGGATCCGCAAGCGGCATAAGGTGATGATGAAGGAGGCGCGGTTGAAGAAGTCGCAGGCCCGCACCGCCACCATTCCCCGTAAGCTGACGCGCCGCAGCGCCACGGAGATGGAGGAGCACTTCGACGACATTGGCATGGACGCCAAGCCCCTGACCTCCAAGGCCAAGCAGGCGCTGCGGGCGTCGATGCGCACCGAAGGTCGCGGTGCCGACGCTGTGCTCGGGGCCGTGGAAGGTGATGTTGTTCAGGGCGGCAGCATGCCGACCTTCGATGAGAGTGTGGCCGCCATGGTCAACACGACCAAGAAGGGCCGCAGCCGAGGTTTGAAGGAGAAGAAGCTCCAGCAGCGCCAGTGGTCGACCCAGGGCCGCCGCAACGAGGGCGACCGCCGCATCGAGACCAACCTACCTAAGCATCTTAACTCGGGCAAGCGTGGCATTGGCAAGGCGGACCACCGTTGAGCGCTGCTTCAGCCGGCGGGGTCGCTCTGCACTATTATATTATGTATTCTGCTAATGTTATAATTCCATACACTGGACTTATGTGGAGTCCATCTATTCTTACACTGGACATTCATCATCAATATAGCATGCATGCATAGCACGAAGTATACATGCCATGTCTGCTATCATTTCACATGCACAATTTCGTGTATCGCTGAATCCACGGATTTAAATTCCATCCATGTATCCTATGTTCCAGATCCAATTTGTCACCACCACCAGGCGCCATTTACCATAGTTACCCTCTAGTATCTCACCACGTACTTTAGTCTACATCTACCATATTGCATGTCTAGTTACCATCTCCTCTAGTCTACTGAGGTGACCATCTCCTCTAGTCTACGTCTACTATACATTCCCTGTGGACTCATGAATATTCGATGACGTCTACTAGGATCAAGCATGCTGATGACGATGAAGTGCATCCCTATACGGGTCCATCTATAGTCTGAGTATCGCTACTGCGGCGGCAACAGATGCAATGAATCAAAACAGTGATAATCCGATAAAATTACAAATAAATAAATATGGGCGTCAGAACAGGTCGTCGATGTCGATGTCGATATCTTCATTATTGGCCGCCGCCGAGCTAGTGTCATTGTTGCCCTCCTCGCCTGCGCCAGGGGAGCCTGCCGTGAGCTGTCCGCTGAGCTGGTCGCGCAGCCGCAGATCGGCGGCATTCGACTCCATCTGCTCGCTGCTTTCCTCGGCCGACGCCCGGGCGCCGGGCACGATCGAGCCCGCCGATTGGGGCACTTCAGGAAGACCGGCTCCCTCGGGCATCTCCGGCGCGTCGTCGTCGTCGTCGTCCACGTCATCGTCGTCGTCATCGTCGAACTCGTCCTCGCCGTTGTTCTGGTCCCCGGACCCGCCGGCCTCGTCCTTGTCGAGTCCGCCGGCGTCGCGAAGCAGGCCCTTTTTCTTCTCGAGTTCTGCTCGCAGACGCGTGACGGCGTCCATGTGGCGGGCCCGCATGATCTCGTTGACGACCGAGCTCGCCAGCTTCTCCTTGGCCTGGATCGTGACCTCGAGCTCCTTGATTTCCTCGCGCAGCTGCTTGTTGTGCTGGCGCACGTCGTCGTCCTCTTCGCCGCGGTCGCCCGCCTGGCGGTCGTCGTCATCCTCGTCGTCGTCGTCGTCGTCCTCATCCTCATCGTCCTCGCCCTCCGAGGAGTCGGCGCCAGCCCGGGACTTGGATCCGGGCGTGGACGCGCGGCCGCCGGCCCCGCTGCGGCTGCCGGCGCCACTGCTCTTGCTGCGACGGCGCCCGCCGTCCTCGTCGTCCAGGTCCTCGCCGTCCAGGTCCTCGTCCTCGTCGCCGTCCAGGTCCTCATCCAGGTCCTCGTCCTCGTCGTTCATCATGGCCCGCTCCAGCTCCTCGTCAAGGTCGTCGTCGATGTCCATGTCACTCTCCTCGGTGCGGGCGCGCGCGGCGGCCCGCACCGCCTCGGCCAGCGCCTGCTGGGCGGCCACGGCCGACGCGGGCAGCAGCTCGGTGGTGACCTCGCGGGCCTCGGCGTCGCGCTTGAGCAGCTCCTCGACCTGAGACTCAATGGCCTCCACGGCCTTGGTGCTCATGCGGTGCTGGAACCGGCGGTTGCGCACGTTGTACATCGGGGCGGTGAGCCCGTGGGGGAAGGCCTGGGGGTCCTGGGTGAACTGGGTGTACTGCTGGAGACTGGGCTTGGGGTCGCCGACCTTGTGGGTGACGAGCAGGATCTGGGACACGTCCACGGTCTTGAAGATGTTGCGGCGGTCCACCGTCTTGTGGACCTCGGTCACGGTGGGCAGGTCCATGAGCTGGGCGTGGTACTCGTCGCCTGCCACGGCGACCACGGCGTGGCGGCGGTCCTCGAACCGCACGTTGATGCCGGAGTAGTCGTTGGTGTCCACGGCCTTGCGCAGCGTGGCCAACGCCGCCGTGTTGGGCAGCATGCGCAGCACAATCGCCTCCTCGATGGTGGGGTCGTCCTCCCGATCCGGGGCCTCGATGTCGAAGCCGTCGTTGACGACCTTGTTTGTGCGCAGCCTCAGCCGTACGGGGTTGGCCGGCTTTTTGTCGAGATTGAGGTTCAGCTTGATGCGCCCCTTCGGGGCGCCCGGGTCGCCCGGGGAGGCCGGGGCCGCCGGCGGGTCTGCGGGGCCCTCGGCCTTGACCTCGGCGGTGGCCGCCGGCGAGGAGGCGCGGGTCGACCCGGCCTCCTCGGTCGGTTCTCTCTTGAGCTTGAGCTTTAGCATGACCGCGCTGGGGCCACGATAGATTCGATGGTAATCGTCACCACTTCAAGGGTATTTTGTCAGCGGTGAATGTGAGGCCTCGAGGATGGCAGGGCCAGGGAGAGAGACTCCCTACGGGACCTGACTTGTGCTTGGGACCTTAAGTTGGGCTGGGCCACCACCTTGTGGCTGTTGCACATACTGACAGTGCTGTGGGGGCAATGGTGGGGACTGACAGTGCTGGGACTGACAGTGCTGGGACTGACTGGGTGACTGGGTGACTTAGCTGCGTTGGGCTGGTGAAATGGCAATGGTGGTTGTACGGGCGGTGTCTTCGGAGTTGAGGTAGGTACCGGCGGCGTAAGGGCAGAGGGAAATCAGCCCTCCGGGGTTAATTTCTAAGTGCAGAAAAACAATCGTCCCTTGCCTCGACACAGAGGGGTTGTGCCATGCAGAACACCAAGGGCGAGTGGAAGGCGCTGGTCAAACGGTTTCTGAGCCGGCGCAATTTCATCAATTACGACCTGGGTGCCAAAATTGTCGACAAGCTGGGCTACGCCGAGTTCTACGGACCTCATCGCACCACCATCCTCGATGTGTACTGTGGCACGGCGGTGTTCAGCGCTGCGCTAAACAACGCCATCAAGCCTCGGCGCCACATTCTGATGGAACCGTTTCCCGTCTACGGCAAGCTGCTGAGCACGCTGGAGTCGCGCCCGGCCATCTACTACGACAATGACGACCCGTTCCGGTGGTCCTCCTTCACCAACCTCATAAAGAACGGCGCCTATGTCCCGGAGACCCAGAGCCGCGCCCACGTCCACAACGCCATGATCTTCACTGCGAACCTCCTGCATCGACAGGGCGAGCAGCTGGTGACCCAGTACCTGAACTGCATCACCAACCAGAACTGGATCCAGAAGTTCGGCCGGGTGCGGCTGTTGCTGTGGATGAAGGCGTCCACGGCCGAGAAGCTAATGGCCGACGCCGGCGAGCTCTACCGCCACCGCCTGAGCTGTCAGCGCGAGTCGTGCTGCGACGCCCGCGTGGTCATCCACAAGAATCCGCGGTACCTGGACAAGGACCGGCTGGGTCGGGCCCCTTATCCGCGGGCTCTGCTCGACCCCATGATCAAAGATATCGACCTCGCCAACGACTTCACCAAGGGCATGACTGATGTGTCGCTGATCGAGCTCACGCCCCACGAGAACCAGGTCGACAATGTGGACGAGTTCGAGTACGTCATCAAAAACTTGTGCATGCTCAAGGGCACGCCGCTGTCCCAATCGCTCAACTCGCTGGGGCCCGGCGCCGTCGACGACCTGAGCCCGCAGCTCCAGGATCTTTTGCATTTGAACCCGGACCAGCTCACCTACGAGGACTTTCGGCGGGTGACTCGGGCCTTCACGCTGTGGCCTTTCAAGCCCGAGAGTTTGCACGACTTCTACGAGCCTCGCCATATGCTTGGCCTGGGTTCGGATGAATAAATGTCAAGAGACGAGAAAAAATCAAGTTTGTACATAAGAATTGACGAGTGGTTTGTTGGTCGGGTTAGCATTAGTAAAATCATTCATAAATAGACATAAGTTATTGATATACACGTACAGAGAGTGTGGTCGTGCTGTCCATCAGACACCGCTTTACAGGATCACTGAGGGATTGCTTCCAATCACGGATCACTCCGAGTTCGCTTGTGAGAAGGAATCACTGCCGTCGTGGTTCTAATAAGGCATAACGCACCTACCGCGTCCACTCAGGGATTAGACGGCGCAGAGGGATCGTCCCTCTCGCTACTGCTGGTGGGGGGGTTCGGCTGGCTCGAGGACTCGGTCCCAGACTCGGCACGGCTCTTCATCGCTGCCTCGGCGATTTCGGCGCCAACGCTGGTGTCCACGGTTCCGGCAGTGGGGAGTCCTTGCTGCAGATTCAGCTTCTCAGGCTGGTTCCCGGCAACATCCACGTACGCCGGCGGGGGCTGGCCCACATACTGCAGATAGATCTGCTCGAACGCCTTCTCGAGTTCATTGGCATCGTTGTATACGGTGGATCCTTCCGCGTTGTACCAGCGAGCGTTCCGGAAAATAATTCGCCAGTCGTTGCCATACTGCTCGAAACTCTGGTAATACTTGGCGTTGAGCCGCTTGATCAGCGTGGCCACGCACATGGGGATAGAGATCACCTTATAGTAGTCTGGATACGCCGACCGAGACGGAAGTTCCAGGAACAAGCCGATACGGTTGCGGCCGGTCTCATCAGTGACATGTTTCATGCGTTTGATGATGCGACGACTCACCTCCGTGAGCTGCTCACGGGCCTCCGGAGACAGCGTCTCCTTCACCCGAGGCGGACGACCCTTCCTGCCGAGTCGAGGCTTCGGCAAGGCCGGCGGAGCTGAGGCTTGTACCGCCGCGGTGGGCAAGCCGGGCGATGGTGAATCATCATGGATCTTGTTCCGTTTACGAGGGGGCAGCTCATCCTCGAAGTCGATCCAGGTCTCGGCCTTCCGAGTGCGGAGATGATGTCCACCCTCGTCGATATTGGCCAGGTCTCGCGCCGTAGCTTCTGACAGCTTCTGGTCCATATGGGCAGCCGTGTATTGCACAGGTAGCTCAGCCTCAGTGAACAACCGCGGACGCCGCAGCGCGCTGTCCTCCTTCGCCCGCGCTATATCCATTTCATGGAACTTCTGCCGCTCCTCATCGGACCGAGCAAGCATGGAGTTGATTTCATCGTCATCCATCTCATCCAATTCTTCTCCCTCCTTGGAATCAGTCTTGCTCTCTTCAGCCTCCAACAGAGTGCGCAGGAAGGCCTCCTGCTCTTCGTTTGTACTCTTGTTGTCGAACTTACCGGCCTGAATAACCTTACCGTCAATGTCCAATTTACCCTGAGCACGCTCAAGAATGTTCTCTTCGATAGAGTTCTCGGTAATCAAGCGCAAAATACGAACCTCCTTGGTCTGTCCAATACGATGGGCACGGTCTTGCGCCTGCAAATCTTGATGAGGGTTCCAATCGGTATCGTAGATAATGACTGTGTCCGCACTCTGCAGGTTCAGACCCAGGCCACCAGCACGAGTACTCAACAGGAAACAGAAGTACTCCGAGTTGGGCTCATTAAACAGGCGAAGCAAATCACTGCGTACATCGGCCTTCGTGGTACCATCCAATCGCAAATACTTGATTCCGCGAAGACGCAGGAAATCCTCCATGATGTCCATGATCTGGGTCATCTGGAAGAACATAAGCGTGCGGTGATTGGTAGCCATGAACTTGGGCAAAATACGATCCAAGAGTTCAAACTTGCCGGCAGTGCGCCAAAGAAGCTCATTGTTTTGGCCGCTCGGGTTCACCAGCTTTTCGACTTCCTCGAATACGAAGGGGTGATTACAAAGTTTACGCAACTGCATAACGCGGTTACTCAATGAACGAATTCCTGACGTGTTTCCTAGAGGCACTGCGTTGTGATCCAAAAGTTGCCGATAAAGCTGTGTCTGTAAGGCTGATTTCTTGCATTTGATTACCTTTTCAACCTTGTCAGGCAGGTCTTGCTCCACATCCTTCTTGAGACGTCGCAACAAGAACGGTCGCAAAACTTTGTGCAGACGTCGAATGATTAGTAGCTTCTCTTCTTCACCTAGGTTCATCCGGTCAGATGATCCAGCCTGAGCAAACGGTTTGTTGAACCATTCTTCGAAGCTCTTTACCGAACTGAAGATTTTAGGCAACACAAAATTTAAAAGTGCCCAAAGCTCTGGTAAGTTGTTCTGGAGTGGGGTACCAGTCAAAATTAGTCGATAACGACTTGTATAGTATTGAGCCAAAGTCGAGCTAAGCTTGGATTGCGCATTCTTCATACGGTGACCCTCATCAATGATCATATGCTCCCACTTGATGCGCGAAAAAAGCGGCCGCTCCTTGATGACATACTCATAAGTGGTTAGCAGAACCTGGAACTCGCCACTGCGAATTTGCGGCTGCATGGCCTTACGGGCCATGGGTGTTCCACGATACACCACCTTAGACACACTGGGTGCCCAGATGTCGAATTCCATGTTCCAATTCGTGATGGTAGAGAGAGGTACGAGGACTAGGAATGGGCCATTGACTTTCTTCACCTCGATCAAGTAGGTGATAAGAGAGATCGACTGGATAGTCTTTCCGAGACCCATTTCATCAGCCAAGATTCCGTTGAGATTATTGTTATACAGAGAAACCATCCACTGCAGGCCCTTGAGCTGATATTCCTTCAGCTTTCCTCCTACCAAAATCGACGGCTGTTCGGTGACCTGCTCCTTGATTCTGTGAGCAACCTCATAGTAATCGATCTTCTCACGGACACCTTCTTCTTCTTCTTCCGCACCAGCATCCACTTCACCGGTATCACCAGCATCACCAGTTTCGGCAGTGGTATCCTCACCCTGCTGATCCTTTACCGCCTTGGCCAATCCAGCCAAAAACTTGTTAGTTTGCTTCAGAAGATGGGTGATGCGAGCATCCTTGGTTTGGTCAATGAGCTTAAGATAGGCCTCTTCGTCATTGGCGCGCAACAGCTGCAGACGTTGTTTAGCGGTGCGTTCATAGCGTTTGCGTTCTTCGCGCTCAACGTACAAGTGGTAGTCCAAAATTCCACTAGTGAGCTTTGCTTTTTGAACCTTACGCTTTTGATTGAATGCTTCCAAATTCTTACTATGCTCGTGAATTTTTTGAAGGCGCAAGTATTGGCCCTTGTTCTCCGCCTTACGACGTTCTAGAGCCTGTTCCTGGACAAATCGTTCCACTAATGCGGCATCATGCTGGGTCAGGAGCTTCATCCGTGCGAAATGAACCCTGTTGGATCTGTCGATTGACACGGAATTGAAATACTGAATATAGGTGACCAGCTCACCTCGTGTCGCAAGCAGATACGGCTCTAGCTTGAGACGGTACAACTCGATTTCTTCATCCTTTGTCAGTTTCTGGACACCCTTGGCGGGATCCTTGGCGTCTAGCCGTCTCTTCTCGAGTTCTTGCAGCCGCAGGTAGTGCTCGTATGTGATGCATTCCCGGCGGAGCTGGCGGATATCCTGAGGGGAAACACCAATGGGCATTAAGCTGGGAACGATCAACTGTTCGTCGTGCTTGGGGAGGTCAGCATACTTTAGTGACTTGGGCAGCAAATTCTCGGGATCCACAGTGCGATCAAAGCCCAGATACGACAGCATGGACAAATCAGTGTGCCTGTCACCTACGGAGCCGTCGGAGGTGGAATTGAGGCGCCTGCTTCTGCTGGAAGTGTTCAGATTCCGCCCGCCGGGAACAACAAATGCGACATCGTCCGTATCAGCCGACGTATATCGCTGACGATACATCTCTTCCTGGCGCTGCTGCGCTTGCCACTGCTGTTGTTTCAGCCGTTTCAGACTCAGCTCCTGGTTCATCTGGTGCTGTCCCATATGTTCCTTCTTTACTCCGGGCTGAGGCATCATTCGTTGCTCCTGCAGCTGTTGTTGAAGGGCGGCAATCGAGGGGTTCACCATAGTAAACGGATCCGCGTCCATACCGGAGTTCTCTGCAACATTGGCAGGAGGGACTATGCCATTATTAGGTCCATTCGGTCCAGCAACAGTAGCAAATGTTGGATCGTTCACGGTCCCTCTGGTCTGCGGAACAGCTGGAGGATAAGGTGCTGAGCCGGGGATGGGCATCTGCTGAATCGGAGGACCAAAGTAAGGCTCGGGAGGCATTACTGTGCCCGTAGGGGGCATGGGTTGAGCGGATGAGTCTAGTGGACTGACCGAGTCCGACGCTCGGCGGGGCTGTTGGTTCGGCTTGCCACCGCGAAACGAGTCCTGATACGGCACATGTGAAAATCGTTCCTGAGGTTGGCCCACGCCGTCACCTTGATATGCCTGATCGCCAGGCCCGCGACGATTAACGTCGGCGCCATCAGTATATCGCTGGAACTGCGGCTGCTGGTGTTGATGGGGCAGCGTGCGCCGCAATGGTTGCTCGTGTGGCTGCTGTTGCTGCTGTTGCGCTTGGAGCATACGCGCAGAGGAATCTGTGGTGCTGGGCGTAGGGGGCTGTTCCTGTTTCACGCCGCCATTTCGTCGCTCGTCAGGCAAGACGCGAGCGTTCATAGCATCATTGGGATGAGGTCCTAATGTTTGAGGCGATGGCACAAAGTTGGCAGTGGCGGGGTCGGTGGGGCCGCGAGCGTTCATTCCCTCTGGCCCGGATCCTCCACTCATGCGAAAAGCGTCATCGCCCATGCTTCCCTCCGTTCTGCCACCGGGGCCCATGTTCGGACGCTTCTCCATGTAGCTGTCCTTCTGTGGTTCGGGCAGCTTGCCTTTCCCAGCAGCCGAATTAGCTGAGGTCGATTTAGTGCGCGGGCGCTGCTGGGGTAGTGAGGGCATCTTGGGAGCGGGTCCGCGCGGACTGAAGAGAATGTTGCGAATGGGCTCACTAACAGTCTGGCCACTGCGCAACGCTTTATAGGCCAATTCCTGGTTGGTCAGAGTCAGGATGTCATCGGCGGTAAACAGCTGCTGATCGAACTTCTCCTGTTCACCCGCACCGCTAGGACTCTGCTTGCCCATTGGGCCCATCAAATCGGCACCATTAGCACCAGGTCCGGCCACTTTTGGACCACGCTTGTTCCCCAGTTTGGGTGTTTGTCCACCACGTGGTGCTCGTGCTCTCGGCTTGGCTACCTTTGCCTGTTTTGCCTTTGCATCCTGGCCTTGGTCTGGTTGCTGTTGTTGTTGTTGCTGCTGCTGCTGCTGCTGTTGCTGCTGCTGTTGTTGTTGATGTTGCTGCTGCTGTTGCTGCTGCTGTTGTTGTTGAAGCCGCTGCTGTTGTCGCTGCTGCTGCTGCATCTGGACCTTGTTCGACTGTTGCTGACGATGTTGCTGCTCACGAAGCTGGCGTTCGCGCGCCTGCATTTCATGCACCTGCTGTTCGCGGATCTGGCGCTCCCTCATCTCTTGCTGCATTCGCTGTTGTTGCGGCATCTGCTGGGACGACGGGAAATTGGCCGGATTCCCGAAGTTAGAGGGCGTGGAGTGGCCCGAGCGCATCACGGGCTGCGTCATCGGAGACTGCACGTCATTGCCAGGATGGGATCGATGCGATAGGGCCGGCGACGGATGCATCATACTCCCTGAAGGGTCGTTGGAAGGATTTCCAGCCATCATTTGGGGCGAAACAACCCCGGAGGCCATATTGGAGCCCATGGAGCTGCTAGCCACGCTCTGGTTGTGCGGCATCCCGTTGCCGTACATAGACCCGCCCATGGCAGGATTCATTTTATTGCCCATAGACGGCCCCATTCCCATGGGGCCGCCCATGGGATGATTCATCTGGCCGCCCATTGACGGGTTCATTGGACTGGTCATGGCATTCTTATCACCCAGCGGCATATCGCCCAACACGTCCATGAACCGGACGTCGTTGTCATCCTGCCCATTGCTGTACATGTCATTGTAGTAGAAGTCGTCGTTGCCCGTTGGGTCGTCGCCGCCGAAAAAGTTCCCTTCCGTGCCCATATCGAGATCGCCGCGCATGTCGTCCAGATTGAACCAGTCCACGTTGTCTTTCGCCATGCCCTGTGAGGGTTCTGGCTTGCGCTGGGAATTGGGCTGTTCTTGCGGTTGTTGCACGGTCTGCTTGGCCTGCTGCGCCTTGGAGAGCTTGCGCTTGGGTTCCTGGCCAATCTTGCCGTTGGGCTTACGCTGGGCCGCAGGTTTGCCGGACCCGGGGCCCGCCGAACGCGACTGCTGGCTGTCGGACGGCTGATCACCGCCAGGAGGTGCACGCCCCATGGCGTTGGCACCGTTTCCACCCGACATGAGTCCCCGGGTGTCCATGCCGTTGCCCATACTGGCTACACTGTTTCTGCCTTGAATACCACCTGCGCCAGTTCCGTGGTCGGCAATAGCCATATGCATGGGCCCGCCCATTGCAGATTCCATATCGTCCACGGCGCTGCCCATCCCGCCTTGCAGCGCCGAGTCCGAGCCGGTGTTACCCATCGGGGTGTTCATGGCATTGTTGCCGATCTGATCAGAAATGGCACCGCCCATGGACTGCATGCGGGGACTGTGGATCGCTGGGCTGGTCATTAGCGAACGCGCCATGTGGGGGCTCTGCATGTGGCCGCTCATAGAGGGGCTCATGCCTGGCCCCATCGGCTCGGTCATGTGGCGGCCGAGGGGATTCATGCCGCCCATTTGGTCGTGGCCGCCCGGCATGGCGCCATTAGTCATGGGACTGTTCATGCTGTTTGTGTTCATGCCCGGGTTCATGCCCGGGTTCATACCGGGGTTCATACCGGGGTTCATACCGGGGTTCATACCGGGGTTCATACCGGGGTTCATACCGGGGTTCATACCGGGGTTCATACCGGGGTTCATCGGCGGCATTCCTGGGTTCAGTCGAGCCACGGGCGAGTTGGCCAGCGATATGTTGCCGCTGGAGTTCATGCGGCCGCCAAGCTGGCGCTGCTGCTGCTGGTTGCGGTGCTGGGACTGGGTCTGGGCCTGCTGCATGGCTGTCTTGTCCATCGACATCCGAGACGGCATGCGCGGGGCCATCTGGGTCGGCATCGGCATGCCGGCCGGCGCGCGGCCCGCGGGGCCCCCGTACCCCATCTGGTTGGGCATTTGAGAGCCCGGTGGCCGGCCGACACCACCGGCGCCGGCCGCTTTGTCGTTCATCAGCCGGGGGCTCATCTGGGCGGCCGCGCTGCCCGGGACCGTTCCTGCGGTCGCGCCCAATTGTCCCTGTTGTGGGGTCTGCCCCTGGCTCATCGAGCGCTGACGCGCGGCGGCAACCATCTGGAGGATATGGGTGAGATTCGTGAACTCCTCGTTCTGCGACGCCGCCGGGCCGAGCTGGGACCTCAGCTCCGCCCAACGCGCATACATCGCATTGTATTTCTGTGCGGCAGGGTCCTTCTGGCCGCTCATCTGTATCGGCTTCTCGGAGTCTCGAATTGCACGCGACAACTCCGGGATCAGGTACGTTTGTGGTTGTAGGCGGGGTTGAGAACCTGGGTTTTGTAGGGTATTTGGCGAGTGCCTATATCAAGTATTTCCTACCGACCTTTTTGTGGGAGTAGCGTAAACAGGCTGTGGTAGAAGCGACCGAAGGGAGTCGCGGCTAGGGTTGGGTGACTGTGCCCTGGCGGGTCTGCTCTTCATGAGGCAAGGGCTCCGGCCACGGTCGTGGTGGTCCTGAGCTGTCACTGCGTGTTTACCTACCTCGAAAACATCACTTTAATTGGCATCATTGTGCTGACATGGTGACATTCCTCAAAAATGACAATATTATTCAGAAGACTTTTGAAAAGTAGGCTTGATACCCCTTAATTATCTTTACCACCTTCCTTCGACAATTGTCTCCTTTATTCTGTCCCAATAATCGATTGGCTTCCTCCTCGCTTAACGATTCTGTCTCTGTTGACAATGGCTATGATCACAGCGAATCAGTATCGATAATAAGAACAATAAATAAGTATTTGGTTTTTACAATGTGATAGCAAAGTTGTTCATGGATGGTGAGTCTCTCAGTTTCTTTTTTGGAACGCTCCTACCTGTGCCTTGTTTTTGCTTCTTATAGAGCCAATATACTAATTTTGCCGTGAGTCGCTCGTGAATTTTTTCAAAACCGATACTTTCCATAATTTTGTCGATCGTATTCAGATCGCAGTAGCGCGAATTGTCAACACAAGCGCGCGGAAGAACGAAAAATAGGAGACCGGAAGTGCAAAGAAACTTATGAGCCCGCACAAGCATCTGGCCCCGGGTCGCCGAATCGGGAACGTAGTTCACCACCAATGAAAGGGAGATCACTGAGAACTGCTGTTTCAGCTCCATTGTCATGAAATCCTGCTGGACAATCTTAGGATGTTGAGAATTAAGATCGATCCGGATGTGCTCCTTAAATTTGTTGCTACGCGCACACGCGTTATCAACATGCAAACAGCCCACCTCTAATAGACTGCCCTCGTAATCCTCATCGAGCCATTCGACCAAAATCTTAGACGAATCTCCACCTCTCGTTATCGATTGGCCGCTGATCGATGCCTTTTGGTATGTGTTCAGACCACCCAGTTTGTCAAGCTCCCGGTCAATAGCCGCGACTTTTTCGTAGTCCTTTGACGCTTCAGCGCTGGATTTGCTTTTCAAAAGTACATGAAATTTACGGATCAGTTTCCTAGCCCGATCGGGCTTGATGCTGACGTTCTTTTTGCCAGTTATGGGCTGTTTTTTAGCCATCACCAACGAAGAACTAAATTTTACTAAGTTGGTCTTTGACTCAAAAATCTCCACAAAGGGTGCGGGTAAGTGAGCCTTGCCAGGCCCCAAGCGGTCGATGACCTTCGTGAATTCAAAGATCTGAAGCATATTTAAGCTACTAATAGCATCACAACTACACTCGGAAAATATAAAACATAGACTCAAGAAGAGGAGAACCTACCGTGAATCCAACCGATCTCTCTGAGCGTATATATACCTGTGTTGAACAATGCACGTGCCTGTAACGGGAAATTGTCAGAGTCGTCGTGGACATTTGATGGGTTAGGAGCGTGTCCGGTTCGAGTCCCTGGGTTGCTTTATATTGTTGTCCCTTCGGTAGCGTTGGTTTGGCACAGGCACTAGGAAGATAGTACAGGTCAGGTTAGCAATAACGCAGCCAGCTATCTTGTCAGGGACGGCGTCTGGATGGCACGTTTCATGCTTGATGTGTTCGATTACGCGATGAATGACTTTTTTTGCATTAGACATTAATTATGTCCTCATCAATTATGTCTTGTAGACCTACGAGCATTTTTTGCGGTATTATGAGATCCGAATCTGTATCTAGTCTTGTAAAAAACAGATTTTGTTATCGTCCCAATCATCCTCTGAATCGAAAAACAAATCTATCAGTGCCTAGGTAACCAACAGCTTTAGTCACCTCACCTGAAACCACGCGACGGCACCCTTACCTTCGCCGCTTGATATACACCGGACCATCTGATACCTCCCAATACAAGAAACAGGATATAATGGCAGGGTGACAAAAGCGGGGCTGGGTTCGGCCGAATTTATCTACAACCTCCACTGATCGCACATTCGCCGCTGTTGACCAGTGCCATTCGCTGAACATCCAGCGAATTTGCGTTTTATAGACAGCGCCCTGACTATCCCCCCCAATTTTACTTTCATATTTTTTCCTACGGTCAGCGATGGGTCTTCTGGGCAAGATTGTGCACTATTCCTTTGATGCCGTTCTGATTTCCACGATTGTCGCCGGGGTCCGCCGTAGTTCTGGTCTGACCATCCGCTCGAACACCGTGGACAACCCCGATGCCCAGACCTACCTTCGCAAATACCTTGAGGTCGGCGAATGGGTGCTGGATGCCTCGACGTCATTCATGGCCGCCAGCGGCTATTTTGAGCGGCGCCTGCCATAATTTATTACTAGATTTCCATTGAGTGTACTGATCGAGGACGCCACTGCCTAGTCGCAGATCGTATTTCCGAGATTGACTGTTAGCGAATGTAGACTATTGTTTTGATCATTACCTATTTAGTGTAAGCTCGTCTAAATCGGGGTGGTTTTGGTGGGTTAAGTTTGTGTGAAGCCTCCGTCTCTTGGAAAAGGCTCCCTCCTATCGGTACATTTTATTTCAGGCTTCTATAAGTACATTTTCCTTCTCAAGCAGATCAGCCAGACTGCCGTCCTGACTCATCTCGACAATGATATCGTGGCCGCCCACAAACTCCTTGTTGATATACAATTGGGGAATAGTGGGCCACTGGCTGTACTCTTTGATGCCCTGTCGAAGCTCCGGGTCCTCTAACACGTTGTAGGCGGCGAATTTGGAAGGGTCAACGCCTTGGTAACCGAGAATCTGGATGGAGTTGCGGCTGAAACCGCAGGCAGGGGCCTCTGGGGTGCCCTTCATGAACAGCACCACCGGCGCGCTTTTCACAGCCGAGTCAATGGCGTCTTTGATTTCTGTGGAAATGGAGCGAGCGCCGAACAGAGGGGGGCGCGCAATAGGGAATCGGGTGGCAAACTGAGGGCGCAGAAGCGTTCGCAACATTTTTGAGTCGGGGCCTTACAGATGGCAGACAATAAAGAACAGTGTGGTTTTGTGGGGTGTGTTAAAACGAAATCTAGCACGCAATCCGGAGAAATGGATTTTATATTACTGGGTGATTACCGAATGGATGCTCCAATGAATAAGACGTTCAGCTTTTGATGGGGAGGTCAGCCTTGGGAGGTAAGCTATAAGCCGGAAGTAGTGTTGGACGCGAGATAAGCTTGGTAGGGGGAAGCTGAGTGTGGTGAAGGAAGTTACCGATCACAGTGGCGAGGGTCCTACTCTGGACGGGGCACGCCTCATGTTGAGGGTGCCTTGTACACTGGGCACGCGTTACCTCCAGCCTGCTCAACCGGAGTGGGTACGCTTTACCTTTACATGCACGGCACCTGCCTCTCCCCGAAGCACGCCACTACTAGGACTACACTCACACACATGTGTAACCTGTTTGGACGCTACAACCTCCCGCTGTACCTGGCCAACCCTGGTCCTGGGTTGTAGAAACGGATTGTTGGTGAATCCTGCGTCCCACACACTATCGTGCGGCTTCGGCATATATAACCTGAAGCGTCCGACTTGGAAGGCGAGTTTCCACGTAGATCCCAGTTCGAGTCCGGTACTTCCCCGCGTTCATTTTGCCAACCGTGTAATAAAACACCGCCATTTGACACGCTCTCGCGGGGGCTTGCGAATCCACTGCGGCTGTTCCCATCAATCTCAAACTCGACCTGGGGGGACGCAGCATGGATGATCTCGTGCGACCACCGGAACATCGGCCGCCCCGGACTAGCGACGACCGCGGAAAGGGGCATCCTGCCAACAAAAAGAAACCCATGAACAACAATCATGCCTACGCCTACCATAAACGGAACAATAACCACGGGAAGCCAGCCAACGGCAATCTCAGTGGTAGCGATGGCGCCGGGAATACCACCAATGGCAACAAACAGCATAAAAATGACCGCCTCAACCGGGGCAACCCCCCACCGAACCGGAAGAATGCCCCGAAACACAACAGAACTAATAATAATGGGAAGCATGACGCCAACGAATGGTCCAATAACGAGCGAAGGCTGCACCGCCCAGACCAGAACGGCCCGGATGGCCTTGATGCTCGCGACCGGTTCGCCAAAAAGCGCAAGACCGCTGGCGATCCACAATCCCAGCAGCCTGGCAAACGCCGGAACACCCAGGGCAATCCGAATCAGAGCCACGGCCGCGGCAATGGCGCATCCTCCCCCCGACCGATCCTGCCGGCAGGTATTGAGGTCGGGAAGATCACTTACACCGATGAGCCTCCCTTCGAGTTCTTGGCCCAAGTCGGTCAGGGTACCTATGGTAAGGTCTACAAGGCTGTGGAGCGGCGAACATCGAAGCAGCTGGCCATGAAACGATTGCGGCTGGAGCTGAACCACGAGGGCTTCCCCATCACGGCGGCGCGCGAGATCAAACTGCTGCAGATCTGTAAGCATCAGAACATCGTCCATTTGTGCGAGATCGTGGTGGCCAAGTCGGAGGTGTACATGGCTCTGGACTACATCCAGAACGATCTGGCCGGACTGCTTCTGAACAAGCAGCTGCTGATTTCGCCGGCGAACTCCAAATCGCTGATCAGGCAGGTTCTGAGCGGTTTGGGGTTCCTGCACGGGAAGCAGGTCCTGCATCGCGACATCAAGGGCTCCAATGTCCTGGTCAACGGCAACGGCGTGGTCAAACTTGCTGATTTCGGACTAGCTCGATTCGTCAACACCGAGGTGCCCCACGTCCGCTACACCAATCGGGTCATCTCTTTGTGGTACCGCCCCCCTGAGCTGCTTTTGGGGTCGGAGCATTACGGCTATGAGGTGGATGTGTGGAGTGTGGGCTGCCTTTTTGTGGAGGTGTTCAACCGCACGCCGCTGTTCCATGGCAAGGACGAGGTGTCTCAGATCCAGGCCATCTATACCATCATGGGACACCCCAAGGACAACGACTGGCCCGAACATGAATCTCTACCTTGGAATTCTCTAATAGAGTCTTTGGCACCGTGGGGATCCGTACCGACTTACCGCTTAGACCGGGTATTCTCTGGTCCGCACATTACGAACGCGTGCTTCGACCTCGCTAAGAAGCTCCTCAGCATGAACCCGCGTAATCGTATCAGCGCGGCCGAGGCCTTGAGACATCCCTACTTCTCGGAGGAGCCTAAGGAAGAAAAGCTTACTTTTGAGGACGGCAGTGAATGGCACGATTGGGAGGCCAAGCAGCGCACTCGAGAAAAAGAGGAAATAGATGACTGACGAAGGGAGATGGGACATTCAGATAATGGCGTTGCGCCGTGACCCTCAATGATGTCTCTTTTTACACGGATATTTGTCACTTTATTCTCCTTGTTTGTGCCTTGATAATCCTTCTCCCTTTAGACGCAATCTTTGCGTGATGGGAAATCGAAACATTAATAACACCGCATTAATAGCTCAATCGTGGACAATTCGAACAGCGATGACTTTGATTAGTGGTAGAATCCCTTCTAATCTGCACTCTGGTTTCGTCTATTTATCGGCTTAGCTGACTCCTCCGGCTTGTAGTATATATATAACGTGCTTATACTTGCTGACACTGAATTAATTAGTCGTGTTGATAATATGATATATGGTACAAATTTACAGAATGGACGCTTCATCGACGAGAGTCGTCAGGAATTCCGCGTCCTCATAAATTAGCGATCCTTGCACATTGTACGTCATCGCGTTCTTGAGCATTTGACGGAAGTCATTTTTCAGATCCTCCATAGTCTCATAAATGTTGGCATTGATTCGTTTGCGGATCTCTTTCAGCGAAATCGGCTTCTTGATTAGTTTGTAATAGTCAGGGTAATCTCTTCGGGACGGCAGCTCGAGAAAAACTCCCGACCTTGACCGAGGAGGGTCATCTGCAGTTTGCTCTTCGAAGAAGTCCACAAACGCATTTGCTTTCCTTTTGAACTCGTCGTCGTCGACGGGATCGGTCTTTATCCGTTTTGCTTCTTTGCCATTTAACTGGCCCGCCGAAGCGCGCTTCGCATCTTTACGTGGCCGGCCACGACGGCGAGTGGCTCCTTCAACCGCAGGTTTGGATTCTTCAATTTCTGCGTCTGACGCATCGTCAGGTTCAAAGGCATCAGGATCCGCTTTATCCTCGTCGCTGTCAACGGTGTCGCCGTTGGCAGCCTCCAACTCAGCATCCCCATTCGGGGCCGCAGAGGAAGACCGACTCGATCGGGTGCTCCGCTTTTTCCTGAGCGATCTCAACTCTTCCTCATCATCGGAGTCAAGTTCCTGCTGTTTGAGCCATTCTTCCTCGGTCAAGCCATCATCATAAATAACCCGACGACGTTCACGACGGCTGCCCAGCTCCACCTCCGATGGGCCAGCCAAAACTTTACTGAGGTCTTCTTTATAGATGGCGGGCAGCTCATCCTCGGTGAACAGGCTGCTGACACCAGCCTCTTTGAGCCTGGCAGCGCGCTCCTCATCCAGCTTTTTAAAAATTGACAGCTCTTCCTCTGATCTCGCTAGGATCTGATTCACCTCCTCGTCATCCATTTCCTCTTCCTCCTGATCCTTGCTTTCACGTCGGGCCTCTTCAGCTTCCATGAGATTACGCAGGAACGCCTCCTGTTCCTCATTGGTACTCTTGTTGTCGAATTTGCCGGCCTGAATAACCTTGCCGTCGATCTCCAACTTCGATACCGCCCGGTCCAAAATCGCCTCCTCAATGGAGTGTTCAGTGATTAATCGCAAAATACGCACCTCCTTGGTCTGGCCGATACGATGGGCACGGTCTTGGGCCTGGAGATCCTGGAACGGGTTCCAATCAGTATCGTAAATGATGACAGTGTCTGCGGTTTGCAAGTTCAGACCAAGGCCACCGGCACGAGTACTTAGAAGGAAGCAGAAATATGGCGAGTCCTCAGCATTAAACATTTTGAGCTTCTCAGACCGTTCATCGGCCTTCGTACTACCATCCAAACGAAGGTACTGGATGCCCTTGGACCGGAGATAGTCTTCCATGATATCCATGATCTGCGTCATTTGGAAAAACATTAAGGTGCGGTGGCCGGTCTTGAGGAACTTCGGGAATATCCGGTCCAGCAGTTCGAATTTGCCAGCGGTACGCCATAGCAGATCATAGCGCAAGGAAGTGGGATCCACGACGTGCTCGACTTCCTGGAACACAAAGGGGTGGTTGCAGATTTTACGTAGCTGCATGATTTTGTTGTTGAGACTGCGCAAGCCCGATCCGCCCTGCCGGCCATTGCCATTAGAGTTGCCGTTCCCATCGCCTTGACCGCCGTCACCGGTGTAGATGACATTATACTTGAGCATTTGCTGGTACAGGGCGGTCTGCAACGCGCTCATCTTACACTTAATGACCTTCTCGACCTTGTCGGGCAGATCCTTCTCCACATCCTTCTTAAGACGACGCAACAAGAAAGGACGTAGAACCTTGTGCAGACGGCGGATAATCAGCAGCATCTCTTCTTCGGTCAGCTCCATTTTGTCCTGACCACCGGTATTAGCGAACGGTGTGTTAAACCATTCGTCGAAGGTCTTTTGTGAGTTGAAGATTTTGGGCAACACGAAGTTGAGCAGGGCCCACAGCTCGGGAAGGTTATTTTGCAATGGCGTACCCGTGAGGATCAATCTGTGTCGCGAATAGTAGTGATTGACCAGCGTGCTGCTTAGCTTGGACTGGGTGTTCTTCATACGATGACCCTCGTCAATGATCATGTGCTGCCAGCGGATCTTAGACAGAAGCGGCCGATCCTTGATGACGTATTCATAGGTCGTGAGAAGCACCTGGAAATCTCCGGATCGGATGACGGCCTGCTGGGCCTTACGGGCGTTGGGAGGGCCCTTGTACACGACGGTTTTGACACTGGGGGCCCACTTGTCGAACTCGACGGTCCAGTTGGTGATGGTGGACAGAGGCACGATGACCAGGAACGGACCGGGCCAATGCATCTTGTCGATAAGATACGTGATCAACGAAATGGACTGGATCGTCTTACCCAGACCCATTTCATCGGCGAGGATACCGTTGAGGTTGTTGTTGACCAGCGAGATCATCCACTCCAGACCCTTGATCTGGTACTCCTTCAACTTGCCGCCGACAAGAATTGAGGCCTGCTCGGTGACGGGCTGTTTGATGCGATGGGCCACCTCGTAGTAATCGATTTTCTCCAGTTCCTCGTCGCTGGGCGTGGGCAGGGTCGTGCCGGCCTCGGCCTGTTGCACGCGCACCGCCTCACTGAGGCTGGCCAAGAACTGGTTCGTCTGCTTAAGCAGATGGGTGATTCGGGTGTCCTTGGTCTGGTCAAGCAGCTTGATGTAGGCCTCTTCATCGTTGGACCGCAGCGCCTGCAGACGTTGCTTGGCCGTGCGCTCGGCCCGCCGGGACTCTTCCCGCTCCACCTGGGAGTGGAACTGGTTCACGTACTTAACAAAGGCCACCTTCCGCTGGCGGCCCTCCTCGCCGTGCTGGTAGAACTCGTGGGCGCGGCTAACGGCGGCCTTGGTCAGCTCGATCTGCGAATGCCGCGCCTGCTGCTCGCGCTCGTGGGACTGGCTGCGCACCAGTTCCTCGGTCAGCTTGAGTTCCTGGGGAATGGGCGCGCGGATGCGGCGGTTCATGCTGCGGAGCAGCTGGGACTGGCCCAGTTGAGATTCCTCGGCGGTGGCCGCCTGGTTATAGATGAGATGCTGGCGCATGCTTTTCTGTTTTGTGAGCAGGCGCAGCCCCTTGAGCTCGATCAGCGCTTGGAACTTGAGGTCGTCAATGCCGTCCAGGAGCTCGTCAGGCGCGGTTAAATCGGCGCGGTCCGAGTAAATCGTGCCCAGGTTCGTGCTGAGCCGCTCCAGCTCCACCAAGCGCTGGTGCATGCGATTGCGGATCTGCTGTTCCGGCACGCCGGGAATCTCGCCCAGCAGCTGCGTGACCTTCTCGTCCAGGGTACGCGCCCGCTTAGGGGCCGGCCTGTCGGACAGTGCGGCTGATTGTGCGCCGCTAGCGCTCTCCAGCGCGCGGCGGAGATCTTCCGGCAGATCCACGCCCCGGCTCAGCAATTTGTAGGCCACCAATTGCACCTGCAGGCGTTTGGAACGCGTCCGTTTCGCGGCCGTCTGGGGTGTATCATTATCTGCAGAAGCGGACTGGTTGGGAAAGCCATTGATCTCGTGGAGGGGCTCGGCCGGGGTGTCGGCTTTGAGCTTGGCCTTGCGCTGCTCGAACTGAATTTGCTGCTGCGCGATGCTGCGTAGCATGGCGGTCAAGTGGGCCATTTCAACGTGACCCGACGCGGGCGTCACGCCCATTTTCTGCAGCGCGTTCCACCGCATCAGCAGCAGCGCCAGTTGCTCGCGCGACTTGGGAGGGTCGATACGTGTGATCACGTCGTTCGCCATGGGATGTCTGGAAAAGTCAGCACTTAACGGGGTTGGCACTATTTTTGCAACGGGGGGGACGGGGGAGCGGCCGGAAATTATCGGCCGACTGGCGGGGTCCAAGGGATCGAATCGAAAAGCGGCGGGGTCGACTGCTCGTGGGGGGGCTTTCGGTTTATCTGCGTGCGGTTCTCGTTGACAAACTCCACGTCCTTTTTCCCAACTGCAAGTGGTGTTGGGATTATTTTTCTGACAGCAGAGGGTGTGCACCGAGAGCGTGTGTACTCGGGTAATGTACGTGCGTCTGGACGACAAGCTGAATTTAGATGGCACAAGCGATGTTGGCCATGAATTGGAAAAGCGGCCCGCTGACTCAGTAAACGTCACGTGTCTCGCCCTTACCACCGGTGCTTTAGATGGGCCCCCGGTGCCTTAGGAATGGGATGCGGATGGCGGTGGCTCAGGCTGGCCGCTACCGATAACGGTGGTAGTGGTACCGGTACCAGCGGTGGTAACCATGCATATTAGGGGTGGTGGACAGGCGGTGTCGCCTGCTGGGCCTGGCAGGTCTTATGAAGCCCCCACCACCACTATCACCACAAAAAATAGCCACCACCACAATCCGCAGGCTTGGGGCCTCCTCCCCCCAGGCCATGAGTACGCCAGCCCCCTTGACCTTGTACCTCCCTCCGCCCCTCCCGGCAGTCATAATAATCGGGGTTGATTAACACCTAGCCCCTCCTAGCTATAACGACCTGCCTAAATCGTGCCAAGAATAAAGATTAATACATAAGTATATAAATTTCATTTGTAAAACTATCTTGGTCATGCCTCCCCGCCCAAGAGCCCCTAAATCACCGGAAGAAACCCTGAGCCGGGCACTCTCCAGAACTCTCCGCCATGTGGCACAGCAGCAGGGAATTCCTCAGGATGAGCACGGTTGGTGTAAGATCAGCGACATTCTTGCCAAACCACCCTACACAAATATGGAAAATGCGACACCCGAGGGTATCTACCAGGCCGTGGCTACAGACAAGAAGGGCAGGTATGAGCTCAACGTGGATCGCTCGGCAATCCGGGCTGTGCAGGGCCACACCGTGGCCGTGGATGTAGGCTTGACCCCACTGACAGCGGAAGCACAATTACCCGCAGTCCTTGTACATGGTACCTACAAAAAGGTTTGGCCCATAATACAGAAGCAAGGTCTCAGCAAAATGTCTCGACTCCATATCCATATGGCCTCCGGTCTCCCTGGAAATTCAGGAGTGATCAGTGGTATGAGAGCGAAATCAGAGGTGTACATTTATCTGGATGGCCCGAAATTGTTGAGGGATAATGTTCCGCTGTTCAAGGCAGCTAATGGCGCCTTGCTTAGTCCTGGAATCGAAGGATTTATTCGTCCCCAGTATTTTCTAAAAGTCACAGACTCTCAGGGAAATGAATTGTAGCTGTGACTCTCCTGATTCATATGTATGATTTAGGGGTTTGTAAAATGACTTATTTCACGACCTATGGTGACGCGCTAAATATCAAAATAATGACCGCTGTTTATCGAGTCTAGACTCTTAGTGCTCTTGGCACTGATGAAGCTTGTGCCACACCAGGGGTGTGCATCAGTATATCACTGTTACACGTTATTAAATTGCTAACATTGTAGTTTTATATGCTGAGACATATTCACTCTTTCTGAAAAATCTCTAGTCGACCTCCTTACATTTTAGAAAGGATGTTTATCACCGGTAAATAGTTTAATTTAATGTGTTATCAATCCCGAAACAAACAATTCCGGATTGATTAATCCAATTTTTCATTTCGGAAATTGCTGTTGAGTTTATCGCACCATTTAAAAACTGTTACATTTCCCATTCTCGAGTTCCGTACCGCCTTTTCCTTTTTAACTCAGTCGCTCTTTAAGAATATAGAAAGCCAGAATTTCAATTTTTGAACAACATGATTGCATTTACTCTTGCCACTGTTGGGGTCATCTTTGCTGAAGCGTCTTCTGTGAGCCGGTCGGCTCACAAAGAGATTCGAACAACCCAGGCTGCCATTGACAAGCCTACACCAAGCCCTTGGTACATCAGAGCTGCTTCTCAACAAATCGTCAACTTCTGCGTAATTGGCGGTTTGATGGGAGGTTTTGGAGGTGCCGGCGGAGGAGGCTTCCAGACCATGGGCGGTGGCTACAGCATTCAAGCCCAACCGTCATATGTGACCTTCTCTGATAATACTGCCTTTACCTATACAACTTCCTCATCTACCACTTTATACACCACTATTCCTGGTGGTGTCGTTACTATCTATCGCTCTGATCCTACGCCTACCATGACCATGGATGATGGTGTGGCCTACAGTGCCACTCTTGCTCCACCTGTTGTTACCGAAGGGTCGGTAGCGACTGATGGACCCGAAAGTCCTGATGCTTCTGTCGTTACTGACGGCCCCGTTGCTACTGACGGTTCTGATACAACCGGCGATTGGGTCTCTGCTGATCCCTCTCCCACTGTTGATCAAGCAAGCCCCGCTCAATGGACCCCTGCAACTACATCTCACCCAATGGGAATCGTGGGTGAGTTGCAGCGACTGAATTCCTATGCGCACGATATAGCCAATGCTATCATTGCCCCGCATCAAATGACGGAAGTATTCTCTAGCGCCTACGAAGCCATCATGCAGCACGGCTTCATTCCTGCGACTCAGGCTGTCAAAATGCTCAGCCGTGCCGATGAGGGCCTGAAGGCGCTCCACACTGATCCCGCTTACTCCAAGCAACGAGTTGCTCTGGCAGCTCACCCCACCCCAATTAACTACAACAACGCTTTTGAGAAGTTTGGTGCCAAGCATTCGAATGGGTTTGCCAAACTCATGGCGGAGCCTTCGGGCAGAAAGGCTTACCACATGATTAGGTCTCTTGGTGAGAAGTTCATGAAGGACTTCAGCGTATGAAGTATGAAACTCATATGACCACACCGACCGTCTATTTAGTGCCCATATAGGAGGCACAAACAGTACAAGTTTTTTGAAATCATACCATATATAAAATAAATGCGCTCACTGTCCTTGTTCTCTGCCCCCCCCGCTGCAACTAGCTGGCTAGCACATAGGTTATACCAAAGTATATTGAAACATCAATATGCTATGGAATGGTCATTGAAGGAACCTCTTTCACAGTACTTGCTTACTATGTAAAAAGGATATACACGCCACCTACTATTATCTTACTGTTAGACTACCTTATAACCGACACCATGTGGTTTGAACTTGTGCAGCAGCAACCATCCTCTTCTATTCGGAATGTATCAAAGGGATTTCCGAACATGTATTGACTAAATATCTTGCTCCAGTTTCTTATGCCGAAGCAAGAATTTATCCTTCGCAATCAAACAATAATTCTAATAGGTGACTCTCGGAGCTCGACACAACCCAAACCCCACCCGTACCCATATGCGTTTGTTATTATGAAAACAAAAACAAGCTCTCGAATCAGTAGGCAATGGAAAATGTTCTAGCTGAAGCATTTTATTGTGACTTGCTGGAAATAATACAACTCTTGATTTGAATAAATAGATTTTGCGGAACCAATTGATGACAAAAAATGTTGAAAATGTGGGGCCTGAACGCCAATTTGTTGGCAGTTTACTGTCTAATTGGAGTAGTAATGTTGTCTATTACCCGATCCGGCCGCTGCTCTACACCATCACGGCAACCCTAAAGCGGGCAAGCTCTTGTTTACCAACATCTGCTCACCCACACCCAGAAACAACCCACCCCTTTAAGTAAAATGCATGCTCCCAACGCTAGTTCATCACATACAAAATAGATAGGGGGTGGATATCAGCAAAGAAACTAGAGCAACTTCACTTGTTCTTAAGCTATTCTTTGGATTGCATTGGCCAGGCAGACACTGAGAAGGATAGAAAATAGACGAGAAGACCCGAAGATAGGTGGTGATTTGTCTCTGTTCTCCATTTCAAACTTCTCTTTACTTTCATCACTTTGCATCCGTATAACCTCTAATCCCAACGGATGGCTCAGCCGATAACAACCCCTGTGCGGGACCCGAGTGGGCAGCGAGAGCGTCCATTGAGCGCTATCGATGACAATCGTCAGGCACCCGATACCCGACACCTGAAACCTCCTGGAGCTGCTGGTAACCATGCCCCTGCGGATGAGAAAAAGCGCCGCAAGGTGAAGCCGAGTTCGCTCTGTGTAACCCCGCCGGCATTCATCCAGGGCACGATGGGACAGAGCTACCAACGTGGTCTTTGTATTGGCGAGGGTGGGTTCGCCCGGTGTTTCCAAGTGAATGACAATAATGGTGAGTTATTTGCTGCAAAAACTCTGGCAAAGGCAGCGCTAACCAGCGAAAAAACCCGCTCAAAGCTACTGACCGAGATCAAGCTGCACAGGGCCATGTCCCATCCCAACATTGTCAAATTTGTGGACTGCTTTGAAGACCGTCGTAATGTATACATGCTTCTGGAAATGTGTTCGAACCAGAGCTTGTCCGATATGATCAGTCGCCGCAGACATATCACTGATGCTGAGGCCCGCTACTTCTTTGTGGAGATTCTTGGGGCCACGCATTACATGCATTCGCGAGGCATTGTGCATCGCGATATGAAGCTTGGGAATATCTTCCTCGACAAGGACATGCATCTCAAGATCGGTGACTTCGGCCTGGCGGCCAGAATTGAAGGCAATGCCCGGCGTTACACCGTTTGTGGCACCCCTAACTATATTAGTCCCGAGGTGTTGCAACGCCCCCACGGACATTCTTACCAGACGGATATTTGGGCCTTGGGTATCATTCTATACGCCATGCTGGTGGGCCGCCCGCCGTTCCAAGACCGTGAGATTGATGTGATTTACCAGCGAATCCGTCACCATCAGCAATCGTTCCCTCCCGCGCCATCTCCATCGTTGCAAGAGGCCTGGAACCAAGTCAGCGAGCCAGCCCGGGACCTTGTTTCTCGCATGCTTCACCCAGATCCGCGGGCGCGTCCTTCCATCCAGGAATGCTTGGACCATCCGTGGGTGCAGCAAGGCGTATTTGTTTCATCGATCCCAACTAGGGCCTTGACGGAAGTTGTGTTTCTGCAAGCCAGCCCCGCAGAGTCCGCCGAGAACCTGGAGGCTGTCATCAACCGCGTTGGTCTTAACACTACCCGGTTCGCTGCGCGCGGCCAATCCGCGCTGGAAGGTGTCAGTGACGCTGAGGTCAAACATACCACTAGTGAACATGTTCTTCCAGCCTCTATTTCGCCGCCGTCGACACGCGACAAGTATAAGCCCGTCAGTGTACCGGCAGATTCGCCGGCAGCGTCTCAAGCCGAGACCCACCAGGTTCCCGTCTATGATTCGCCCGTGGTTGGGCGGAATGTACGCACTACCAATGCTTACCACGAGAGCCCCGTGGTGTCGCGCTTGCGATCCGATGCCGATGGCAACTATTATCAGGGCAGCAACTCGGATAGACTCGCCAGCGACGGTAACCGCCTGCGGCCTCAGGCAGCTAGACAGGTATCGCAAAACCGGTTCAGATACCCCACCGCCGCTCGCACGTCCACTACAAGTGATGCCCCCGCGGACAATATGAATGTGAACATTAACTCTAATGGAACCCCGGCTAACTTCGGAAGTGTGGGGCCGTCATTGGTGGCCACGAGGCCGAGTGCTAATGCGCCTGCTCGGCTGCTTCCCCGGCCGGCGTCCACCATGAGTCTCAACATTATCGCTTCTCTGCGAACTTCTTTGCGTAAAACCCTTGCTTCTGTGCGTAAATGTCTTCAGAACGAGCACGCTGTTGCTGGTGATGGTCTCAATTCAGAGGTAGTTGTTGCCGCCTCCGGCCAAACGCTACCCAACCTGCCGTCCCTGGTCGAAGCCGTGGAACCTCCAACTATTTTAACTCGCTGGGCCGATTTCGAAGAGAGCTGGGGTATATCCTACACCCTGAGTGATGGCAGCGTTGGCATGCTGTATCGGGACCGCACCAGTATGCGAATGGATCCTGTCTTCAACACCTACATGTACTACGAGGGAAAGACTCGCCCTGGCCTGCTGACGGTCCACCGAACCGCAGCTGATACCGATGACCCGCGGCGACGCAAGAAGATCGATGTTTTGTCCTATGTACGACGATACATGGACCGCGAGCTCGCCCATGCGGTGCCAATCAGTCGCCCAGGTGGAGATGTCGCTAATGGTGAGATTCTGTACTATCTGAACAAATCGAACGAGTGCGTGATGTTTGTCATGACCGATGGCACGCTTCAGTTCAATTTCCGGGACCACTTCAAGGCTGTCGTCTACGAAAATGGTACCAAACTTGGACTGGTCACGGATCAGCATCAATTGTTCTGCTGGAAAATTGAGGATGCGATTATTGCCACGAAGGCGGCCCATTTCCAGCGAGCGGGTTTGTTGGACAAGCTTGTGATCATCTATAATGAGACCCAGCGGTACTTCAGGAGCATTGAGTGATTCGCAAGGTTTTTACCCTCAAATTCTCTTGTTTATATTTTTTCCATGTAAATTATTCCCCAAATAACGAATTGTTTCGAAAGGCGACGCATCTCGGTGCGTAGCTTACTGTACCATTAGTTACTTTTACATTGATATTGATTTGGAAAATCATTGTCGATCGCATATGCGATGATAGTCCGCGCAAGATCAATGATTGTTCAATTATTTCGGTACCTGGTTTGGAACCTATTATTTGGTATTCTCATGTCGTCGGCTCCTATTTCCAAATGCTACTCTGTCAAAACTCTGTACGCTGGTATTCTGCCGATTTTCATGTTCTCATTTGTCTTTTCATATTCTCTTCAGTGATACTACTACTTGACATAAAATATTGATTCTTGTCGGTACGCAGCTTGTCATGCAAAAATGTCCTTCTTTCATTGTCACAGAACGCTAACTTACACGATATATATGGAGTTTCACTTGTCTCGCGTCACGCATAAGTACGCAGCGAGGTTGATATTAATTAACCCACGCATAGTGTGTGCGACTGCTCGCTGCACATCTCAAAAATTGCCCTCGCTGAGAATTTGCGCAAACATCGCACGATTAGTATGGTTTCTCAGAGACCATGAGTTTTTTTAAGTGGCCATGCTAACTTCTCTGGCCAGAGCTGTCAATCACTATTCTTAGATCCGGGTGCCGAATACCCGGAGGCGCTTGATTCCGCCATCTGGGATCATCGTCAGCTTGACGTGGGTGGCGGCAAGAGAAGAGCTGACTGTGAAGCGGTGTTCCTTATCGGCGTAGGTCCTGGACACAGGCACCACCTCGGACCACTTCTGATCCGGCAATTTGGCCTCATCATTGGTGGCAGCCTCGATGGCCTCCACCTTGATGGACTGAGGGAAGTTACCACGGAAGAACGCGGTGTCCACGACAACCTCCGATATCTTGGTCGGGGCTCCAAGCTTGACAATAGCCCAGTCCACATGGCCGGGGACCCGGGACCGGCTTGTCTCCCAGCCATCGCTCATGTCAATGCCCCTCCCGGGAAGCAGCAAGTTGTCGGCGCTGCTGAAGTGCTGATCGGACACCGCGATGGTGGTGCCCCCGTTTGAGATGGCCGCCATGTCCAACACCTCGTTTTTATTATCGGGGAACACGGGCACCGGCTCACCCCACACCCGAAACCGAGCAATACCGCCGTCAGGATACATGTGCAAACGCACGTGGGAGTAGGCCTCGGTGGTGAGCCCGGCCGTTCGCAAGAAAAAGTGTTCTTGGCTGGGACCACATTCGTGTTTCGCCACCACTTCGTGCCATGTCCGGCCCTCGTCCATGGAACCTTCAACAGAGATGGCGGGCGCATGGTTGCCGCTGAAAAAGGCGGTGTCGACCTCCACACCAAGGATCCGTGCAGACTTGACCCCAAGCTTGATGACCACCCAGTCCGAGGGCTCGGTGTTGTGACGACGGGTTTCCCAGCCGTCGTACCATCGTCCACTGGGTACGAAGCGCACCTCGACCTTGGGCGGAGCAGGATTAATTAGGTTGGCTGCCTCGGCAAACCATTGGTCGCTGTAGCTGGTGACCTCGGCCCCCAGGGCTGCACTGCTAACGCAGGTGAAGTGGGCCACTGCCGTGGTGAACTCATCCTTAGTGATTTGCCGGATCTCCGCCATTACGTTGTTTTCTGAGGGAGTTTACGGGGGCTTGACTAAGTTTACGTTTGTAGGATAAGCCAATCTAGTCAAGGGCCAGCTAGGGCTCCCATATATAATCGCGCCGATGACTATGATCGGTCATACCTGCAGCCATGCGCAGTTAACCTTGCATAGGACCGCTATCTGGCGGTGCTATCTGGGTGAGGGTCTTATCGTCTTCAATTCCTCTCTCCGCGGCATTGTTGGGACTTTTGCCTATATGGCGAGCGGGGCGTGCAGGGGTCTATTGATGGATAGATCCGGTGAGGTATTGTGTTCAGGAAGGATTGCCGAGAACGGGGTCCTCACCATAATTCCTGTTTTGGCATATTTTTTGCCAAGAGCTGGCGCTTTCTCGACCGTCGGAGAGAATTGATCGACGCCGTTTGGGAGCGTGGGATAGGAATAGGTCCGAGGGCCGCCAGGAGGGCCGCCGATTCACTTGGCCCGGGGAACGCCTATTTTCCGTGGTCTAAGCACACTCCATACTATACATACCGGGTCTATGTCAATAATAACCACGGTTCCGTTGTCTGTAAGAAAAACAAGATCGGAAGCGGTAAGGTCAACAATACCCTGACGTGTTTCGAGTACTTTATTGGCAACATTACGCGAAGCACTCATTCGCGGACCTCCCATCTCCCAAAGCACAATGGCAACTATTCTTGGTTTTCCCCGACTATGACCGTGCACGATCATCAATATCGAAAAGCTAATGATTCTCACTTTATATGGTGGTATAAAAGTTGAAAATAGACTTCACCAGAATTTGGCCTCTAGGACAAGCCACATATTGTTGAATTGCCAGTAGGCCCTGTTTTGCAGTGCTATAATCGAACCCTACACAAACCTCCGCCCAAATAAATATTTCACCCCGGAACACTTCCAAGGCACATATAGCAGGCATGTCCGAGGCTTCAATTCCTGCGTGGAAGCGCGCTGGTCTAAAACATTCGAAGACTGCAGCTGGCCAGTCCAAAAGTACGTACGACCCCTTGAAGGAAGGTCTCAAGCGTGCTGGCGACGATGGGGAGAAGCCCACCAAGCCAGCAAAGAAGCCCAAACTGGCCAAGGCAGATCGGCCAGCTCCAACCCACGAACTGGATCAACTGGCCTATTTGAGACAGTACTCCGAGGACCGAGAGAACTGGAAGTTCTCCAAGCAGAAGCAGAATTGGATTCTCAAGCATGCTTTTTCCGAGAATATCAACGAGAAGTACGAAACCCCACTAATACACTACACCAAGGGCCTGCAAGGATCGGCGAGAAATTGGGTCCTGGAAGAATCACTGGACGTCATCAAGCGATGGAACGAATTCATGCGTGCTGACCTCGACAAACGCGAGGAGGCTCCCATTCAGCCGGAAAACGACAAGGAGGAGGAAAACAAAGAACGGGAACAGGAGCCGGAAAGCCCTGCCAAGGACGAGAAAAAGTCAAAAAAGAAGCAGCCCAAGGCCAAGACCCCACCGGCTTCCAAGGTCCCCTCTCAAGCAATGGTTCTGCGTGCGCAAAAGCTGATTGAAGCTCTCGGCGAAGAATGCCCCGAGGTGGAACTTCTCGACCAGCAAAAGACAACGGAGTCGTAGGGTCCAAAACTAAGTTTATAGGCATAGAAGAATTCATCTTGTTTACTGTACAACAATGCACTTTTATATAAGGGCTACGCTACACTGTGCGCAGAAGTTTTCGTTCAAACCTGGCGTAAGCCTCGCGCGGTGGCCACGCGTCTATAGCTTGGCCAGTTTCTCTATTGTTTAGGAGGTGTACAACGGGCACTTGCTGCGCCGCTCAGTGCTTCTTGCCAGCGTTGGGGTTGCGGGGATCATTAATGAACTCGGGGGCCTGGCTCATGGCATCAGAGGCCTTGCCGAAAAGGTAGAAGGTCGCAACGGAGCCGGCGAAAAGAGGCCACAACGGCTTCAACACGGGGACGTTGTAATACTTGATTCCCTTGATCATGGTGGACGGGTGTGATATTTTCGGGTAACGTTGACGTGATAGGTCGGCAAGGGTCTAAGCTGGGCCGGGCCGCCCAGGCGGCCATCACGTGGTGACGGGAACAGTGGTGAATATCCACGGCGCTGGTGTGGTGATGAGGCAGGGGTCGGCTGGGGACTACTGAACAGTGGACAAGAGATCTGGGGCAGCGGGTAAGGCAAATTACCCGAGACTGAGGTGAGGCAGTGACCACATACCCTCGAACTCACCGACTACAGGTAATGGCGGATCCTGTCACAGAGCTACTGGCAGTTAGGCAGCTCCCCCGGCACACACCGCCTTAGCGCAGTCGCCCAGTACCATAGCCCACCTACCTTAGCCCACACATACCTTAGCCCACCCACCGCACACTCTCCTCCAATCAATAAAAACGATGCAACCAAGTCGGGTGGCCTTCAAATTCACGCCGTTGATCAAGTTTCTCGGGAAGCGCACAATCCCCAAAAACATTGACCATACGCCCCATGTTCATCCGCTGTCGGGCATGAAGGAGCTGCCCAAGTCCTTCTTTGGTGGGGCCTCCCCGGCCCCCAAAGCGGCCGGGGCTCCTGGCGCGCTGAATTCGCTGCTCGACCTCCCGCCGAAGTTCCGCACCCCCGCCATCGATGAGGCTGAGCTGGAGCAGGTGAACTCGGGGGCGGCGGAGATCATCTATTAAAAATCTCCGAGTGAGCCGAGTGTGAGGTCGCATAGCAGAATCGCCGTCGATCGACCTGAAGGGCAGCCTTACGCACTTACACTAATTACAATCTCTGGGAGCTTTCCTCATTGTACCTCTCACTGATATACATATTTTATTTTGCAGTCTCGGTCACGCATGCTTGACCAGATTTTAGTATCCACTGCATCTGGGTACAACCCCTCTAAGCACAAACCTTCTTTATATATCCATCTTACATGAATATCTGGTTCCCTTGAACGCCAACCACTTCCGAGTTTGAACGATTTCAACTGGCAGTTTTCCATCAACAACAATCTCAGCTGAAAAACAATCTCGCCTGATGACAATCTCGCTTGATGACAATCTCGCTTTAATGATGATCTCGCTTTAACAGCGCCCAAGGATGTTCTCGCTCGAATTAGTCTTGCCCGAGTAATAACCGTATCTCAATCCAACTCAAATCTTATCTTTCAGAGGACTTAGAGTGCGTCATGCGATACTGTGATTGTGTGGTGGTCACATGGCCAGCACGCCGAAAAATAGTTCAGCGACACGCTATAGGAGCTAAACTGTTTAAATAGCACATATATGGCGTTCGCCTTGGAATCGGAGGTTAATCCGGCCTACTGTCCATCGGTGTCCTTGTACAAATGGCGCTCGGCGAGGACCGGGCTCCAGGTCGTTCTGATCAAACGCGCGTCGCCTTCAGTACAGGGCTACTTTGCTGTGGCCTCCGAGGCCAATGACAACTCGGGATGCCCCCACACGCTGGAACACATCGTGTTCATGGGTTCCAAGAAGTACCCGTACAAAGGCATGCTTGATCTTCTTGGTGCCAAGCAGATGTCCAGCACTAATGCCTGGACGGGTCAGGACCAGACCTGCTACACGCTGGTTTCGGCCGGCTATGAGGGCTTTCTGACGCTGCTGCCGGTGTACATTGACCACATTCTGCATGCGACCGTGGACAAGTCCTCTTGTATCACCGAGGTCTACCACATCGACGGCGACGGCGAGGAGAAAGGTGTTGTGTTCAGCGAAATGCAAGGCCATGAACATTCATCAATGAGCCTCATCAACGAGGAGATCCAGCGGCTGCTCTACGCCCCGGATTCAGGCTATGCCACCAATACTGGCGGCAACCTTACGGCGCTCCGCAGCCTTGAGCCCGCCACAATCGCCCAGTATCACCAGGACGTGTATCGGCCCAGCAATCTCTCCGTCATTGTGTCGGGCGACATCGAACCCGAGATCCTGTTGGAAAAAATGGAAGAGATAGATGCGAATCTTAGCGGTCTCGACGATACCTCGAGCGTCAATGGGAGCCCCGTGCACAGCCGGCCGTTTCTGGACTCCGAAAAAACACGCCAACCCTCTCCGCTCACAGAGAACAAGATCTCGGAGATCAAGTTTCCTGACTCTTTGGAAACCTCTGGTGAAATCAACGTGTCCTGGCTGGGTCCGGATGTGTCCGACACCGTTGCCAACACCGCTTTAGAGGTGGTGCTGACCTACTTGACCCTGGATACCGTTGGTAAACTGCATCAGGCGTTTATCAACGTCAACAAGGAAGATGCATTGGCTGCGGAAGTGGCGTTTTTCATCAACCCGTTCTTGCGCACCCAGCCCGAACTCTCTTTTTATGGGGTTCCTACCGAGAAGCTGAGCACCGCAGGGGAAAAGCTATTGAACTACTTGGAAAAGACGCTTTTGGATGACTTCGATATTGACCTCATGCGCCAGTGCGTAGAAAATTCCTACGATAGTTTCATCAACAGTGCTGAAAATGATTGGTACACACTCATCGAACTCGCGTTGAGTGATTTCTTGTATGGAGATCAAAAGAAGACCTTCGAGGAGTGGTTGGGCTCCATGTCGGAGTTTGACACGCTACGTAGCTGGTCTGTGCAAGATTGGAGCAACTTCATTACCAAGTTTATTGTTAAGCCCCCGAAGGCTTGTGTGTTAGGGAAGCCTTCCCGGGACGAGCACTTACGAATCGAGGAAGAGAAGAAGACGATTCTAGATACCATCAAGCGTACCCAAAACCTCGAAGAAAAGGCCAAGGAAGTGAAGTGGGCGATTGAGAAGCACGAACACCCGATTCCTGATGAGGTCATGGCTCAATTCCCCAATCCCGAAGTGTCCAAAATTCGCTTCATTCTCACCAAGTCTGCTGCTACCCGCGTCCTCGAGGAAAACTTGCCGGGGGCGCAGATGAAATTAGATCCGTCCACCCAGGCTCTTCTGGGCCCAGGTGCGCAATCTAGCGATCTTGCCCTGAATTTCGAGAGCATTCCGTCGCAGTTTGTCACTATCACACTATACTTCTCACCCGAGCACGTCGACAAACGGTTGTATCCGTTGATTGATGTCACTCTCAGCAATCTATTCTCTCTTCCCATGAAGTTGGACGATGGGCGATCGCTCACTGCAGATGAGGTTGCGCAAGAGGTTAAGCGCGATTTGCTAAGTGCTCGCATTGGTGCCGATTGGTCGGTCCAAGAAATGATTTCTCTCAATGTCGTGGCCAAAGCGTCCAACTATAAGCTAGCCATTGAATGGATTCAAAGAGCTATGTTCAATGTCTTGTACGACCCCGAGAGAATAGCTATTTTCGTGGCCCGTCATTTAAAGATCGTTGCTGAGGCCAAGCGTTCAGAAACATCTCTGCTTAGGTCCACAATTGATGAGACTATACTGACGGATGAGTCTGTCAGCCGCCAAACGAACATCATCATCTCGGAACCTCTCGTCAAGCAACTCGAGAACGATATCGAAAAGACCGCCAGTGATACCAAGACATTGGCAGATCAATTGTTCCGTAACAGTCATATCCGTGGGGTCGTGATTGGAGATATTCCTCGTCTGGCCAATACCTTTGGTGGGGACGTTTTGGCGCCTTGGGAAAGTCTAACATCCCGACTAGCCGACAAAGACTCAGGTAAAAAGCTCCCCATATCCAGAATACTGACACGGAAGGATTTTCTGTCGTTGAAGGGTCAGAGACCCGGTAATGATGCCCACCTGGTTTTATGTGCGGCCACAGACTCGTGCCACGTCAAATCGGTGTCACTGGGTCCTAATAGATATGGTCATCAGGATCTGCCAGCTTTGACCCTTGCCAACGCGTATCTTGAGATGGCAGAGGGTCCCTACTGGACTGCCGTTCGTGGTCCTGGCTTCGCCTACGGAGCGCATAATTCTACCAGTGTGCAAACCGGTCATGTCTCCTGCGAGATCCACTCAGCAGCAGATCCTATGGCGGCCCTTAAGGCTTGCTCAACAGTGGTGAGGGATATTGTTTCTGGAACCACCACCGTCACTGAGCAAGATTTGCAGCAAACAGTAGCGCTCACTGTAAACAGTTTAGCGGAGAATGTTGCCCAGCCGGTGAGCGCCGCGTCGGAAAAGTTTTTGGACACGGTTATTAAAGGATACCAACCTGACTATGTCTATAAAATCATTGAGGAAATCAAGAGCGTCTCCATTTCCGATTTCATCCGCGTGATTGAGAAATACTATCTTCCGTTGTTCGATACCAAATCCAGTACCTTGTTTGTTGTGTCCCCCCCTGGTGATAGGGAAAAGCTGGAGAGCGCCCTCATTGATGCTGGCTACAATGTTAGTGTTCGTGAAATCGAAATTGAGGATGACTCCGAGGCTGAGAGCGATGATTATGATAGTGATACGGCAAGCGAGTAGTTCAACGCGCCGTTAGTTTAGATCTACATAGCATGATTAATGGTTCCTGATTTTGTGATGTTGTAATAATACTTTGTCAACATTGACTGTTGCCAGCATGGACTATTGTCAACGTTAATCGACGATTCTCAACTCCACCCCGGGGGTGAATTTTTCTACGTTAGCATCGAAAAGCTCTTTCAATTGCTCAATGTACAGACGGTGATAGTGATCAATAACTTCTTGTGAGGGGTTCTCGGTTAAAGGAACATCAATCGGTCGGCCGACCACGACGTTGATTGGTCTTCGATAGGCTATCACCCCCTTGTCGTAGTCAAATATTCCACGAGCATGGAATAATGGTACAGTAAACCCCAGGTACTCGGTCATCCACAGGAGGATCTTATGGCCCCACGAACCCTCCTCGAACCGGACCTGTTCGTAAATGTCGTTTTCACCAAAGCTCAGCACCGGCACCAGACTGGCTCCGGTTTGCAAAGCAACCTTGACAAACCCTTTTCGCTTGTTGAGAATCAGGTTGAACTCCCCGGGTTCCGCTAGCAGACTTTCTCGGGCACCGCCCAGAACAATGGCTATATTTTGGTTATTGTTCAACAAGTTGATGCAGCTTTGTTTAGAGACTGAAGCAACACCCACAGCTAAGAGAAACTGGCGGTAGAAAGGGTAGTAGAAATTATTGGCCAGAGTTAGCAAACGCACAGAGACTCCCGGGAAGAGCTGGGACCAGTTAGCGCCTTCGGTGGCCATGGCTCCAAACGCACCCATGCTGATAATGCCATGGGGACTGACACCGAACAAGTACTTCTTTGATGGTCTTTTAGGTGAATCGGCTTCCGTGAGGGGCTGTGGTGGAAGGGTGGGTTGGTTGGTGCCCAGCACCTTCCAGCCGATAAACCGCCAACCGATGACCCGCCAGAAAGCTTTGATCATAATTACAAGTGGCCAAACAACGATGAACAGAGGGAAGTCGGGCCACGAGAAGGGGGATATTGTGGCCAGCATGGTGTTGCCCACGATCGGGGGGTCTGAAGGCTCCAGGTCCACCGTTTTGTGCAGGGTGATAGGATAGTAGTAGACAAAAGCCTCCCACCACCAGCTGCGCCGCCACCATCGCTGCAGCCAGTTTAGCGGGGCCCCACGCTCGGGCCGGCTGTCTAAAAAGATCACCAAGGCGTAAACGCCTAGCAGGGGCCAGAACAGCGGTATCAAGCAGATTAAGATGAAAAGAAGCAGGGAAACCGGGATAACCATGGTGTGAACAATGACTGTTACCATGGACATCCGGCGGTAGACTTGATCCCTAAAAGATTTCGACCAGCGAACCGATGTCCCCTCAGAAGGCTCCGTTGAGGAGCCTCCAGGAGTCCTCTCAACACTCATTAACGACAGGCTCCTTGCCTTAAGCTCCCAATGCGGTAAATTGATATGTGTTGAGTTTTGTTTGCTTGGTGGGGGCAGTGTGTTATGTTCGTCTGTTGAGGATCTCAAGCGCTCGTGAAACACTGCGTAACCCCACAGCCATGCCCGGGATATGCAACTACTTTAGCATGCACAGGACGGTGGCTGGGCTAGGATGCCCGAAAGTTTCACAGCGGTAATGTCCAGGGGTGTCGGCAATGTTGGGAGGAGCGGGTCATAGCGGTATGTGGTGAACGCACCACACCCCGGTTATTTTTCATCCATTGCAAGTTACTCGATCGCTCGGAGTGTTGGTGAAGTGGTTGACAGGATCTGAGACCATGCTATCAAAACTGATGGCCGCACGCAGCGCCGGTCGGGTGTTCTACTCGACTCAGAATATCGTCCGACGTGTGGACCCAACTGCGAAGGTGCCGGACACCACCGCGTTTCTTACCCAAATCGGCCGCAACATGGAGCAGTACGCCGAGCATTTCGAAACCTGGGAGAGTCTGATGAATGCCAAGGGCCGCACACTCAAAAATAAGGGGATCGACACCCGGGACCGCCGGTATCTTCTGAACTGGATCGAGCGATACAAGCAAAACTTCGACCTTGTCGAGGTAAAGCGTGGAACCAAGAAGTGGGGCGGCGAGCGCAACCGACGAGCGAATCGCGCGGCATTTTACGGCCGTAAAGCCGCCGAAGAGCGGGAGAATTCCTAATCGGATTGCCCCAGGGCCTACTTTTAACCTTTCACGACCCCCTACAACCTAGACGCATTGGTCAGCGAACATGAATTTAAGCTAGCTAAAATTCAACTGTATATATTCTCGCAACTTGTCTGCTTCCGACGCCATCTGCTCATCGGTGCGATCCACTCTGCTCTCGTCGTCCGGGCCCTTGAGCTCCGCATTGCGCTCCCGCATGGCCTGCTGGGCCGCGGCCACGTCGTTGCGATTCAGCAGTTCGTACACATCATCGACGTTGGGAAGATCCTGTAGTTTACGAGGAATGATGTGACAATGTACATGGTCGATGCTCTGGCCGGCCAAAGCCCCGTCCTGAATGGCAATGTTCAGCGCGTCGGCCTCGTAGTATTTTTCCACCGCCTGGGCCACCACGCGCACGGCTTGGAATAGATCGGTGATCTCATCCGGGTCCAGCTGGTTGAACCGAGGGACGTTTCTCAGCGGACACACCAGCACGTGCCCGGGCAGGATGGGCCGCAGGTTGGTGATTGCGAACGACTTGGATGTCATGTAAAACACTTGCGGCGTCACATTGAACTTGCTGAATTTCACCACCATTGGGAGCCTCGTTTAATGGCAGGACTGTGCTTCTACATCTATGAGTGTGTCAAGGTAAGGGTGACTACATACCACTTGCCCCATACAGGCGACCAGTACGGTTTCAGGGAAATAGGTTCCACCGAACGCAGATTAGTGCCAGAAGGACAAGGAAAGCATATGAAGCGCACAAAACACGAAGTGACCGAGACTGTGGATAATAAGTTATATGCTCGAGTGAGCTCCGTGTAAAATAATCGCAAGAGATTATGGGTAGATGCAACATTACAGCAATAGGACGATTTATGAGGATCAAAATACGGTATAAACAAACAAAGATCTACCTGAATGATAATACGTAGATAGAGGAGTGGGCATAAACGTGTGCTGGATCACGAATAGAGTACTAAGATAGCCGGACAGAAACAGATGTCGCGAACAGTTTGCGTAAGAAAGAGGTTAACAATACGCTTATGAACCTGCCTGAAGATAGAACGGAGATACACCAGAGGCCAAATAACATACCGATGCTAGTTAGAATTTGTCAATAAATACAACAGCCATAAACGGAAAGAGAACACGCAGATCCTACAAACTCCAACGAAATAAACCACCGCAAGGCGCTAATAGATACGAGGCTGTCTCAGAACAGACATCCAAACCCGGCATACATATTAAAGACAGATGGAGATATATGTACACATTGGTTTACCCGATCGACCGATAATAAACCGGTCTATTCGACTAGTTGGTCGACGTTCTCCTCTCGATGACGAATAACCGGTTCATCAGGATCCAGGTCCGGAACTTGTCGCTGGGAATCCTCGGATTCCCGGGGGGTCTGAGCTTCTAAGGCCCGGCGACGTTCTTGCTCCTTGTCCAAAGCAATGTTTATGCTTCTGATTAAGAGCGCCTTCCTCCCCTCGTTCTTTTCCTTCCATAGAAATACCATGGAAGGAAGGGTGCTCAGCAAGGATGCCAAAAACACCTTGATCCAGCTGGGGTATATTTTCAGGGCCTCTACCGTTGCTCGGATCTCGGCGCCCCGCCTCGACTCGTCGACATCGCACAGGTGCTGGATGAATTTGTCCATTTCCGAGGGCGCGATTTCCTGGGGGTACACGATGGGGAATGCGTGCTGAACCGTCCAGTCGGTGGTGTCGATGGCAAAGAAATGTTTAAGGACAGCAAATAGGATGTTCAGTAGCAGCAGTGCCAGTAGCGTTACCTCGATAAACATGTTGGCGGGGTTTATCAGCGAAGAGATGATCATGTTCACTATGACATAGGCGCACAGCGACGCGAGGTCATTATCGAACATGAACGTGAGCACAGCAACTATTCTTCGGCGCAGCGTGTCGGTGGTGCGCAGGACGTAGCGAACCGAGGACACCAACTGGTTCCGTGCAACAATAGCGGTGTCCCCAATGGCGTCATTTATGCTGTTGACGATGGCCACGACCGAGCGAGGCTCGGCGGGCTTGTTGACGAAGGTGGACACGAAAAGATCCATAAAGCGCATGTCGTCAGATACCTCCAGCAAGTTGGGGGCCAAATGCATTTTGTCCAGCATCGCCCGCATGAAGGATGCCACAGTTTTGACCTCGGAGACCCATTTATCCTCGGGCGACTCAGAGATGCTGACAAACTCTTTCAAACTATCGACCAGCGATTTTGACGCAATGAGTTTGTTGTCTTCCATGCTGAAATGCTCGTTGCCCAAACTGAGGGTCGCCCCGTCACGGAGGTTGATGGTCAACGATCTCGGCGGCGACACACGTACATAGACCACCCGATTGAAGATCTCCAATACGGTATGGATATCACGCAGCTTCAGCACCAGAAGCCGCACATCCGGGGGGAAAGTTAGCCGGCACGACACCCCGGTGGTTTCCTTGAGGCGCTGCTGCAATTCGAACAAAAAGCCGTGGCCTGTGACTCCCCGGAGGTCCGGCGAGATAGGTGGGGGAGGCTGGCTAACCATGGGGGACGCCACCACGTTTTCGTGGGTCACGTAGATGGTGTTGTCTGTGTTGAGCAAATACTGGCACAGGTATTGGTTGGGGTCAGTGCTCTGGCCAAGTTCCGACACAATCACGCTGGACTCAGTGAATATATCTCGCAGGCGCAGGTCCAGGCGCAGTGCTTTTGTGCGGAAGAACCGGCTGTCCGCGCCGGGGGTCGCGTGAGGTGCGCCGAGAGTCACGCCGGGCGTGCCGGGAGTGCCTGAGCTGGGCCCGGCGCCCGCAATCGGTTGTGGTAGGCTCAATCTCACAAGTACTCTCCCATACGATAGATAGGGATCCATTCGCCGTCGTCACTCTCTGTTATTTTCCTTGTATATCTGGTAATGAGCGCCGTGCTGGACAATGACTAGCCGTCGAATGGCAGTACCTGAGGCGCCCGCCAGGGTTGCGGTTGCGGTAGTCGGAAACCGCTGCCACGTAAGGTGACCTGAGTAGAGGGGTCATTATTAAGTAGCTAGGATTATGTCAATAAGTAGGGCCTTAGTGGAATGAGGCACTGCAAGTTTCCCCGGGGTCGAAGGGGTTCTTTCTGATATTTCATGGCCAATGGTTATGTGAATCTCTCGGATATCGGGGCCTGAATCCGTGCACACGGTGCCCGATTGGCGTTGTGGTGATCAATGAGGCCTAGGGTGGTCATAGCCGCCTAGAGCGGCGGGCGGGTCGTGACGGCTCATGGTCCCATGGGTTTCGAACGGGGGGAGGGGGAGGTTTGACTGTGTCGGTTGAACCTTATCGCGCTACCGCCAGTCCAGCCATATGACGGGGGGTCCACAGCACACTGGTCGCTACACAATATCAAGTGACTCATGCAGCCGGGTCCCGAGTCATCGTCACGGACCAGAGTCAGAACACAGATTTCAGCAGCTCATATACAGCCGCCCACGGCTGCGGCACATAAACCTTTGTTGGTCCTGTAGGTCTCGGCTTTGATCGGTTAATATCGCGTGTCAATGGCGGCGGACACAATCGCTAGTTCGATTGATGAGAAGGATCCCCACAAAGTCACTGGGTCTTTCGATTCCAATGACAACGCCGAGGAGCTTGTGATCTACAGCGACTATCGGCTAAACCACAGCCGGTTCCGGTGGTTCTGGCGGGCGGCCCAGTATGTGGATAGCTTTGGCGAGTCCCGTGGTGTTGCTCGCCAGCCTCCGGAGAACCGCACCAAGCTGGACTTCTGGCATTTTTTACGGCTCACCAGTATCTGGTTTGGAGCGGCCTGCACCATCCCGTCAATGACCGGTTTTTTCTTGGGGCCGTTGCTGTTTAACCTCAGTTTTAGAGCCTCGGTAAGCGCTGGCGTGCTGGGTTGCTTTACTGGATCTGTGGTCGGTGCTTTTGGCGCCACCTTTGGGCCTCGATCCGGGTTGCGTCAAATGATGGGTGTCAAGTACCAATTTGGATGGTGGTTTGGCAAGTTTCTTGCCCTGTTAAATTGCTGCACTCTTTTGGGGTGGCTGATTGTCAATGGTAATTTCGGCGGTCAGCTGCTATCTGCTCTCACTAATCAGTCCATTTCCATCGAAATCGGCATCCTTATCCTATTTCTGGTGGTACTGATTATATCGGTATTCGGAATAAGAATACTGGCGCTCTTTGACATGTTTTTTATTGTGCCCCTAGTGGTGGCCTTTTTGCTGTGTTACGTTTGTAGCGGCCATGAATTTGTGGTGGACAAGCATTCCAAGGTATCTGGGGAGGCTCTTCGAACTGGATGGGTGGGATTTTACCAGAACTGTATTGGTATCACCAGCACGTGGATGCCCGTTGCATCGGACTATCACCTGGACATGCCTGAGCGCACCAACCGGTTTGGTGTGTTTTTCTTTGTGCTGGCAGTGATTTTCCTTCCTACTGCATTCGTGGGGATATTAGGCTGTGGCTTGGCCTCAGCTGCCCTGTACGATCCTGCCAAGGCGCAAATCTACAACGATTTTGGTGGTGCTGGGCTAATTGTCGATTCCATGAAAAGATGGAATGGAGGCGGGAAGTTTTTGGTGGTTCTAATGTACATTTCGCTGATCACCAATGGCGGTATGACCGTGTATTCTTTCGGCCTGTCGTTCCAGACTCTGGGCCGCCCGATAGCCCGATTTCCTAGATTTATTCTCGTAATTCTTGGCTCAGTGATCTGGTATGTGTTGGCAGCGGTAGGCCAATCAGGATGGGCTCAGGTCGTGTCTAATTTCCTACCGATGATTGGGTACTGGAGCATGATCTATTTTGCCATTGTTGCAATCGAGACATTGTGGTTTCGACGGCACCCCAAGGATGACTACGACTGGGATCAGTATCTTAATCCCAAGCACTTCCCAATCATGTACGCATCCATGATTGCGTTCGGTGCTGGGGTTGCCGGGGTGGTGGTTGGCATGGATCAGTACTACTACGTTGGCCGCCTGGCGCGAGTCGTCGGGGAAGGCTGTGAGCTGGGAACGCTGCTGGCGTTCGGGTTTTCAGCAGTGACGTATATCCCGCTGCGATACATCGAGATACGATTGAGGAACCAGCCGAAAATCGAGCCTTAAAAATCGATGATTCTCTGAGATGAGAATAATACGTTTTCCGTTTCCAATTTTTGTCGGGATTTATTTATTATATCCTCTCGTTATTCTGTTCAGTAGTCTATTATTATTTATTGGTGATAACTTAATCTAATTTGTTTTTATTATTCTTTATTGGTGCTCCTTTGATTCTCTGACTTCGACTCCATGGATTTCTACGGTAATTTATACTGATATATTCTGCTACCTCAGGTTGCTTCAGACAATGGCGGAGGGTTGAATCGCGGCGGTGGTTAGGTCACGTTGATTAGGCTGCAGCACAGATCTGGAAAGTCAAAACGAAAAAAAAATTCTGGCAGTGAAAATAATAACAATCGCCCCGTCATTGGCCCTACAAGATGAAAAGAGCAGGCGAAGCGGAGAGTGTTAACAAGCTGGCCAAGAACGAGGATGGCCAGGCCCCGGCCCAACCGGCCAATGCGGTCTCGGAGGCCGAGATGGGAGAATTCGAAGACCCGTATGGTGACGATTTTGAGTCCGAGGAAGAGATTTTCGAGGCTGGCGAGAACGGCGACCCGGATGATATAGAGGATGTAGAAGGCGTTTCCCAAAAGGGAGCGGCCGACGGCGGCAATGGTGAGGCCGGCGACAAGGTGGAATCTCGGCAACGGGTGTATATTCCGCACCGATCGGCGCCGCTTGGGGCCAACGAGAAGATGGAGCCTGACTACGCGACATACGTGATGCTGCATAGCTTCAATGTGCGGTGGCCCAGCCTCTCCTTCGACATCGTGGCCGACTCGCTGGGCTCGGACCGGCGAAAGTTCCCTCACCAGATGTACGTGGTGAGCGGCACCCAGGCGTCTAAGCCTAAGGACAACGAGATCAATGTGATGAAGCTGAGCTCGCTGAGTAAAACGCTGATCAAGGATGACAGCGATGATGAGAACGACGACAACAGCGATGACGACGAGGACGATGACGGGGTCGACAGCGACCCTGTGCTGGAGTCCCGGGACATCCCCACCAACAGCACTACCAACCGACTGCGAGTGAGCCCCTTCTCCACCAAGACCAACGAGGTGCTGGCCGCCAACATGGGCGAGAACGGTCACGTCAACGTGTGGGACCTCACGGGGGCGTACCGGTCGCTGGGCCAGGCCGGCACCCAGTGGAGCAAGAAGCCGGTGCACACCATCAAGAGCCACGGCGCCGTGGAGGGCTATGCGCTTGACTGGTCGCCGCTGATCCAGAGCGGGTCGCTGCTGACGGGTGACGTCGAGGGCAAGATCTGCTGGACGAGCCGTCATCCCCAGGGCTGGGTCACGGACCCCCAGCCGTTTGTGAATCCCGTCAAGGGCCACTCGATTGAGGATCTGCAGTGGAGCCCCGTGGAAAAAACGGTGTTTGCGTCGACCGGCAGCGACGGCCACGTGCGGATCTGGGACACCCGGCAGGCCCAGCGCCAGCCTGCGCTGGGCGTGCGGGCCAGCGCCGTGGACGTCAACGTGATGAGCTGGAACGGCCGGGCGCCGCACCTGCTGGCCACCGGCCACGACGACGGCGAGTTTGCCGTGTGGGACCTGCGCACCTTTACCAAGGGCCAGCCCGTGGCCAAGTTCGACTTCCACCGCCAGGCCGTCACCTCCATCGAGTGGAACCCCAACGACGAGAGTGTGCTGGCCCTCGGCTCCGAGGACTCCACGGTCTCGCTGTGGGATCTGTCCGTGGAAGCCGACGACGAGGAGATTGCCGAGCAGCGTCGCCAGGCCCAGGGCGACCTCGAGGGCATTCCGTCCCAGCTGCTGTTTATCCACTGGCAGCCTAATGTCAAGGAGGTCCACTGGCACCGGCAGATCCCCGGCGCCGTGGTGTCCACGGGCAGCGACGGGTTCTCTGTGTGGAAGAGCATTTCCGTGTGAGCCCGCAGGGCGGGAAAAATAATTCATTTGTGCCCCATACGGGGGCGGCGTCATTAAGCGAAGATTAGGAGGTATTTTTGATGTAGCCGTATAAACAATGTAGGTGTCTACTTGAAGGCGGGGTTGCAGGGAACTAAGAGGGACCAGGGAAACTCCAAGAATGCCCAGAAGGGCATCAGGTGTGCCGAAGCCAAAGTGGTGCTGACCAGAATGTGGGCCCAATGCAATCGACGGCGTAATATCACTTGATTTGGGTCAGAGCCGAGCATGGTACGAGAGCCATGGTCTCCAAAGTCAGTGCTGCCAGCAGCGTCAGGACCAATCACGTATCAAGGGATATATATTGTGCCGTTAACAGCGGTGCTTGCAATACCGGTAGCCGGATCACATCTCTCCAAAGCTCAATTGTAGCAACATAGGTGCGATCGACTACCCAGACGCTGGGAGACCCAAACTGATAGATCATCCGCCGGAGATCATAGGGATACTAGGAGAGGTCACTAAGGCCCTGGTAGCATCCGATTAACAGGATAAGAGTGTTGCTCCGACCACGAACGCAGTCAGCAGCCTCTGCAAGCAACCGAGCTATTGTTGACGGCATGAGCGGCGGGCGTGAACCTCGGCAGTGGTGGTGACAGTGGTACTCGCAGAATGTTGTAAAGCAACTGAGTGCTTTGGCGAAAGCATCAAGAGGAGAGCAAGGGCGTGGTGGCGTCCGGCGCCGGCGCCGAGGTTGGGCCCGGCCCGGGAGGGACCGGGGCACTCTCAGGATCGGGCGGAATCACCATGCGGGCGGCGAGATCCGAGGACTCCCTGAACTTGAAATACAGAGCCATACACAGCAGAATCAGCTGGAAGGTCGCGGCGAAAAACAGCGAGATCCAGGTCGACCAGTGGGAGTCGCTGCGCATGGCCAGGCTCAGGCACCACAAATACCCGCCGGGGATCTGGATCAGCAGCATCAGGATCGACAGCGAGCCCGTGTGCTGGAGATGCCAGGTCGTCCAGAGCTGGGGCAGGTACTGGACCAGGCCCACGGCCAGGGCCGCCAGGCCGAAGTAGGTCGCCAAGATCCGCTGCCAGGCGGCGTCGGCCACGCTGGCGACAAGCAGCCAGGACAGCACGTCGACCAGCGCCACGACGCGCGCCGAGCTCAGCAGCTCGCGGCCGGCCAGCCCCGGCTCGCGGTACTTCACGCCGAGCACCAGCAGGTTGGTGGGCCCCAGGAAGCCGGCAAACAGTTGTAGCGTGCCCAGAAAGCTGCTGAAGCAGTCGAAGGGGCCAATTGCCTTGCGGCAGCACGCGACAATCGGTCGCGTCAGGAACAGCACGTTCGTGAACGCAAACGATGAGCCCAGGTTCATGAGCAGCAGGAAGTACGGGTTGATGCCCTCGGTGGATTTCCGGGTCGCGATGGTGAATTGCTGGGGCAGGTAGCTGGCAAAGATCCCCAGCGCGAGCACCGCCGCCGACGCCGCTTCCCAACCGGAGTGTCCCTCGTAGATGTCGCAGGACATTGGTGTGGCCGGGCGCATGGCCGGGTTCGCTATGGTGTGGGTGAGACACCGTACCCTACTGCCTGCCCACCTCCCTGTTCTGTGAAATTCCCCGCGACAGCGTGGGTGTGTTTTGGGGCGGCCCTCCTTCTCTAATGGGGACCCCGCCCACTGGCGCATCGAGGGACAAATAGACCCTGGCCTGAATCAGGAGCGCCGCTTGCAACAGGCGCCGCTGTGAGCGGGCACAGCAGCAGACCGCAGCACTTTGACGAACATGATTGCCGGGAACGCTTTAATTATTCCCAAAACGAACGTGATCTGGGCTAAATCCCGCCCTGAATGCAACAGCAACCCTCGAGGGGCAGGGAAAGTAGCTCAGTGAAAACAACAATCAATGTAGACGTTGAGACCAACGGCGTGCATTTCATGGACTACCAGTATGTAAATAATATTAACAAATTTGTACAAACTATCAGTGCTGAAGAGCAAAAAAGAAAAAAATTTGGTTCAGTTGTTCTTCTGCTTTGGGGGAGACTCAGTGGGGCCGCTACCGGGTTATCTCTTACATCGGGGTGTTATTTCCAGTCCTTCAACGGCGCTATGGTGATCGTAATGAGTCTTGGTAGCGGCAGGCCCGGTCGGGTTCCTTATCTCCCAGCGTCGACATACCCAGGCTCATGCATCTCCATGCATGAATGCCTGACGGCGGCTACGGCGATCACGCGATCGCGCCTGACTCGGCGGTGAAATATTCCCCGGACGCTTGGGCAGGACCGGCACTAACGATGTCGGAGCAGCCGGACCACTCGCTGTCGAGAAAGGCGAAGGACGTGTTTGCGGGGTTTGTGGGCGGCGCGGTGCAGGTGCTGGTGGGCCAGCCCTTCGATCTCGTCAAGGTCCGCATGCAGACGGGCCAGTACTCGTCGATGTACCAGGCCGTGACCCAGACCCTCCAGAACGAGGGCGTGCTGGCGTTCTACAAGGGCTCCAGCGCCCCGCTGGTCGGCGTGGGCGCCTGTGTGTCCATCCAATTCTATGCCTTCCACGAGTCCAAGCGTCAGCTCGCTCCGTGGTCCTCCACCTACCCGGGCATCTACACCTGTGGTGCGGCGGCCGGCCTGGCCAACTCCCTGGTCTCGTCCCCGGTCGAGCACGTCCGTATTCTTATGCAGTCCCAGCGGTCCACCACGGGCCAGTACCGTGGGGCCGTGGACGCCGCCAAGTCCATCTTCCGAGAGCACGGCCTCCCCAAGCTGTACCGTGGCTTCAGTGTGACCGCGCTCCGGGAGGTCCAGGCGTACGGCACGTGGTTTCTGGCCTTCGAGTACCTGATCAACACCCAGCTCCATCGCGGTCTGAAGCGGGAGGAGATCCCCACCTGGAAGCTGATGGCGTTCGGAGCCCTTGCCGGCGAGGCGCTGTGGATCGCGTCGTATCCGCTGGACGTGGTGAAGTCCCAGGTTCAGAGCGACGCCATCGTGGGCGGCAAGTACAGAGGCGCCATTGATGCCGCCAGGCAGACGTGGGCCCGGGCTGGTTTCCGGGGCTTCTGGACCGGCATCACGCCGACCCTGTTGCGGGCCTTGCCTGCGTCGGCGTGCACCTTTGCATCGGTCGAGCTCACGCTGCGCGCCCTTGGCTGAGATTGACTGGCCGCCCGTTTTTGTGCGACCTGTCGCTTGTTCATAGTTTTTAAGAGTAGAGTATTCTGTTATTACTACGTGCATCTTGCGAGTGTTTGTATCCTACGAGTGTTTGTATCCTACGAGCGTTTGTATCCTACGAGTGTTTGTGCATTATGAGAGTTTGTATCATACAAGTGCTTGTATCTTACGAGTGCTAGTATCTTACGAGAGCTTGTATCTTACCAGAGCTTCTATCTTACGAGAGCTAGTGTCTTACGAGTGCTTGTATCTTACGAGTGCTTGTGACTGCTGGAGAGTACACGTCTCACGGGGAACTCCATTCTACGAGGATGCATGTTTGCTTGTGCCGTACCACCACATGCATCTTACGAATGTCTGCATTCAACAACGACCACCATCTTACTCAATTTCTCTCTCTATACCCTTAAGATCCTCCGTCTCTCATGTTGTAAATATTTTACAGTGATCTGCTCTTGCGATGTTTGTCACAGAAGAACATATTCAGCATGCAAATTTCAATCCTAGTGACAGGTATGCCACGCAGCGTCCGCTTCTTGTTCACGTAGTGGCCTCTTTCGCACCGTATCCTCCTCCTCCGGGCGTTTGGATAATGATCCTGTCGCCCGTGGTCAGTTGCAACGTATTCTTCCCACCAATAGAGCGCACGGCTCCGTCCGACTTGGGAACCCAGAGATTCATGCCGCGTTTGCCGTTACCACCTCCATTGAGACCGTGGGGTTCGAACGAACGCCGCTCGCTCATGATTGACAGCTGTACGGGGCGGCGGAACTCGATATCTCTCACGATCCCGTCACCACCTCGCCAGCGTCCTTCACCTCCTGAGCCCTTGCGAATGGAGAATTCATGTAGGATGACGGGATATCGCTTCTCAAACACTTCTGGATCCGTCGACCGGGTGTTGGTCATATGGACCTGGACACCGCTCTGGCCATGGAAGCCGTCGCCAGCTCCGGCGCCGCCGCCGATGGTCTCATAGTACCCGAACTCTTCGCAGCCGAAGCTGAGATTGTTGCAGGTACCCTGGGAGTCGGCGGCCGCCCCGAAGCACTGGAAGAGCACGTCAGTGACACGTTGGCTGGTCTCTACATTACCACCAACCGTGGCCGCGTCAGGACCGGGGGCCAAAAAGCTCCGGTCCGGTATCCGAATGGTCAGTGGCTTCAAACAGCCCTGATTCAGAGGAATATCCTGGGAGATCAACGTGCGCAGAACGTACAGGATCGCCGAGTATGTGATCGCCTTGGGGGCGTTCAAATTACCGAGAAGTTGTGAGCCGGTGCCCTCAAAGTCAAAAACCGCTGACCCGCTCTCGGGATCGATGGTGATTTTCAATTGCAAGGGCGACCCATCATCCAAGAAATCAAGCGATGTCAATTCATGCGGAGCTCCGACCTTATGCGCCACCCCGCGCAACAGCTGCCTTACCGTGGTTTCGGCATTGTCTTGGATGGCCAGCATGTACTTCTGGACCGTTGGTAGGCTAAATTCCTCAGCCAAAGAATGCAGCAGCTGGATTCCCTTGTTGTTGGCGGCAATCTGCGCCTTCAGGTCGGAAATGCTATCTGAGAGACTACGGGAACCAGAGCAGCCGGGGAAATTCGCTGGATCCTCATACAGCAGCTTGACAATGCCCTCTTGATCAAAAACCCCCTGGGTGACCACTTTAAACCCCTGAATACAGGCGCCCTCCTGCCATAGGAATTGGCTGAACGGTGGCATAGACCCCGCAGTGATTCCCCCAATGTCAGAGTGATGACCTCGTGAGGCGGCCCAGAAAATGATTTCCGAGCTGTTAGGTTTGAAAACCGGGGTTATGACGGTGATATCCGGTAGGTGGGAGCCGCCATAAGCGGGGTGGTTAGCGACCAACACATCGCCGGCTTGCAGCTTTCCCTCCCAGTATTGGCGTTGATAGGCGACTGCAGAGCTCATGGATCCGAGGTGAACAGGGATATGAGGGGCATTAGCAACCAGTCCTCCATTGGGATCGAAGATAGCACAACTAAAGTCCAGTCGCTCCTTTATGTTGACAGAGATGGCTGTCTTCTGCAGCGTATGTCCCATCTGTTCGGCAATGCTCATGAAGCGGTGGGCAAACACGCTCAGCTTAATAGTATCAACGTCGTCATTAGAAGTTCCCAAGGATTCAACAGCGCCACTGGGAATCCCACCGTCCGCGGTGCCTGACTTGACAGTGGGGGCGTCCTGTAGAACCAGTGAGACCTGGGCCTTGTAAATACGAGCCACACTGTGAGGCTCAACAATCAGTGTCTGAGTATCATCTAAGATCATAGCCGGTCCTCTGAGTTCACAACCCACAGGCAGATCCGAGAGCTGATAGAGCGCAGCCTCCACCCAGTTGTTCCCGAAATACATCTGTTGAGTTCTCTTGGCCACCGGCGCTGGAGTGAAAGTTTTCAGGGAACCATCCCTAAGCAGATCCGACTGGTTGAGCTCTGTCTTATAACGGGCACGCGCGCGCACATCTCCGACGAGAACCGGGCGTTCCAGAGTGAAACCGAACTCTTGGCGATGCTGAGCTACGAGGTCTTGCTGAACGCTTTCCCAATCAGGGTCTTGAGCGCGCAGGTCGTCTAGGGTCCGCACATTCCGTTGCCTAATCATCATGGAGCTGTCTGATCCCAGGTAGCGGCAATTAAGGAAGGTCTCCACCTCGATATTCTTGGTATTCTTGTCAATTCCCTGAGAGTAAAGATCACTCACGGCAGCCCGAGCCACCTCATTCAGCCGCTTCTGCAAGGAGGGCATCGACTTGGCGTCTAGGTCGGCACTAACGGGCTGCTGCGTGTCCGCCACGACATCAGCAAGGGCGATCCCGTACGCCGATAGGAGTGACGAATACTTATGGATGATGACCTCGTTAATGCCCAACTTGCGGGCCACGGCGGTGGCATGCTGCCCTCCTGCGCCCCCGAAGCTGGCCAGGACATGGTTCGCCGTGGAGTGACCTTTGCCCTCTGTGAGCCCGCGGATGGGCCGGCACATTGTCTCATTGGCCACATCCAAGAATCCCTGGGCCACGGCCTCCCCACTGATGGTGGACTGGGTATCGCGCGAGATCTGCTGGGCCAAAGCGTTGAACTTCGTGCGGACAATATCAAGATCGAGCCCTTGGTCTTCATTAGGACCAAAGATGTGGGGAAAGCTAGACACATCGATCCGGCCCAACAGCAGGTTAGCATCGGTGACGGTTAGGGGCCCGCCCTTGCGATAGCAGGCCGGTCCCGGATGGGCCCCGGCCGACTCCGGGCCCACGGCGTAAAGCCCGTTGCGCCAGTTCAGAATGCTGCCGCCGCCGGCCGCCACAGTCTCGATGGCCAGCTGGGGGGCCTGGATCACCACCTGGGCGGTGGTGGTCTCGAATACGTGCTCGAACTTGCCATCGAATCGCGACACGTCCGTGGACGTGCCTCCCATATCGAAGCCCAGCACGGGCTTGGCGCCTTCGAAGCTGGTGCGCGCGTAGCCCACGACCCCGCCGGCAGGACCGCTCAAAATCGCCTTGAGGCCGGTGAAGGTGCGCGCGCTAGTAAGCCCGCCGTCGCTCTGCATGAACAGAAGCTTGGAGCCCAGCGCGTCGAGCCCGCCGACAAAACCGTTGGCAATGGTTTGCAAGTATCGATTCATGATCGGGCTCAGGTACGCATCGGCGGTGGCGGAATTGGCGCGCGATACCAGCTTAATCATGGGCTGGAGCCGGGACGACACGCTGATGCTGGTGAATCCGATCTCCTTAGCCACGGCGGCCACGCTCAGTTCATGATCGGGGAAGATGTAGGAGTGCAGGAAGGCAATGGCTAGTGATCGGATACCGCTATTCCACACCGACTGGAGGGCGTCGCGGACTTCGGCCAGATTCGGGGCTCGGACAACCGTCAGGGCCTCTCCGCTGCGACCGGTAACCGAGGGCCGGGCGCCAGCACCATCCTGCCGGAAGTCTTTACTGTCCTGCTCGGTCACGGCCTCCCCGGCCAGAACGACCCGCTCGTTCACCTCGACAACCCGCTCATACAGGCCGCCCAGCTTGGTCACCTTCAGATCAAAGATATTGGGCCGGGCCTGCTGGCCCAGCTGGAGAATGTCGCCGAAGCCCTTGGTCACAAACAGCGCCACCCGGTCGCCCTTGCGCTCCAGCAAGCCGTTTGTGGCCACGGTGGTACCCATGCGGATCGACTCCACGTCGTCGATATTCAGTGGGGTATTCTTCGGAATGGGCGTTCCACGGACGATCTCCAGCACCCGGCGGATCCCCTCGGTGGGGGCGTCGGCATAATTGGCGGGATCCACGCTGAGGATTTTGAACACGATTTCACGGCCGCGGAAGTTGGCAAACACGTCGGTGAATGTGCCGCCACGATCAATGCTGATTGTCAGGGCCATGTCTTCCGCTTTAGTCCGGACACCAATGTGTGTGGGGCAGTTGGGTTAACGCTCACCGGCCATGCATGCATGCATCAGGTGGTTCTTCCCGGCAAGCACCCTCCACAGCAGGCGATCCAACTAGCAACGCCGGACTGCGCAACAGCCTATTAAATTGGCTACAAAACATGAAGGAGCATTTGTGTGCGTGGATATCTAATTGGCTGGACCGGAGTCGACGGTGCACACGTGGCGAGTCTACTCCGTATCCGACCGCACCTAGATAGATTGAAGAGAAATTTCTAGAGATAGGGTGACGCCAGTTGGGCTGCTGCTGAGATTTCGATTGCGTATATGTAGTGGGGGGTCTATGTTGTTTTGCAGGATTAAACCTAGTGGTTTCATTTTCATGATGCGGCGTGTGGCGGGTGGGGCCTGGCGAGTAGTGTATACAGATAACATGTGGGATAACCTACCCGCGCGTCTCCTCATCGTGTGTTGATGTCAATGTTTTCTATGCAATAAATCCTCGATAGCGCGCTGTTGGCCGTTAGTGTATGGGCGTGGGTCATTGCGTGGAGCATAGTAATTTTACGGCCGCGCAACAACTTTATCTAGATGCCATATTTATTACTACTTTTATCGTGGCTTGCGCCGTGCTAATATCCAATGAGACAAGCATCGTGGCCACCCACCACCATTACGTGGGGACAAACGACGCATATTTTTGTAAAGAAACATAGCCTGACCACCGGGAGGGTCCTGGCGGATAGAATACATTTCCCGTTGAGCGCAACTCTGCATCACGATCCTGTGCTTCTACTCACCAATATACATCGCTATAGAAAATCAGTATTGAACGTGTGTGGCGCCGGTGTGTGGCGCGCCGGTGCTGTCCCGCCTATACTTGGCTATACTTTAGGCCTCAATGCTAATCGGATCTGGGTTACGCGCGGGTCATTCCCACGCGGTGAGGGCCAATCGCTTATGCAGATAAGCTTGTCACATGAATGTTCCTTAACGCTGAAACCCTTGATCCGGCTTACAGCTCCTTTTGGTGTAATCCGGAACGGAGAATAGCACTGTTTTGAAAAGAGGCGCACGCTGACGTATGTAGAATGAAAAGGCCCCTTGCGGGGAGACGCGAAAGATCACGGCCGAGGGCAGAGATCGGGTATGGCGCGGATTACTTCACGTAAAGCTCCCCCCCGTGGAGAAACATTTTCAAGGTTGTATGTTTCTGGCGGTATTTACATACATAGATGAGGTGATGCTCGTTCTAAATCTATTCTTAGCTAGCACCTTCCAAAAAATTCTCACGCGTCTCACGGACGAATTAGTGAATCACCGACGTGTAACACATCATCCTCGTAACAAGGAAGTCAATCGTTGGCCTTTGTGAAAAAATAATCCCTGAGGCCGGGATGCTGCGGGCTTTTGTAACCCAGATGCGTGGTGATATCCATGCGGGTAGATGTTACCAAACAAAAAAACCTAACCGGGACCCTGGACCCTCGCGAGCTTACTTTACCAACATTTTTGTACCACCGCGTTGTCGACACGCGCACCTAACTGGAGTACTCACCAAGGATGCGCAGTTTGTGGAAGATTTTTCTCGCTATTTGGCTGGCCCATTTTGCTTTGAGTGCTCCGGTGAACGTGGACGTTGAGGATGGTCTTTCGCCGCCGGATTTGACCCCGGAGGAGTTCCAGACCATGAAGGGAACCTACTTCGTCAAGTTCTTTTCGCCCTACTGTGGCCACTGCAAAGCGCTGGCGCCCAAGTGGGATGCCGCCTATCGCAAGGTTGGTGGTACTGATACCCCGGGCTTCCAGTGGGCCAACGTAGACTGTGTGCAGTTCTCGGATTTCTGTATGGATCAATCTATTGTTGGGTACCCGACTCTTCGAGTGTACAGGGATGGCCGCCGCATGCATGACCTCAGTTCCTCTGGCCCATCTGAGGCTGATCTCATTTACTTTGCCGAGCAGTACATGAAGGTAGGGGATAAGGCCTTAGACGCCCAGTATGAGGTTGCCCCAGCGGAAGTGGTGGACAGAGAAGCCGCTGGAAGGGCCGAGGAAGAAATGTATAAGCAAATCGAGGAGGACGACAAGAAGGACCAAAATGGTGAGCCCAAGAAAGAGGGGTCTAAGGACAATGAGTTGAAGAAGGGAGAGTCCAAGAAGGAACAACCCAAGAAAGGGGACTCCACGAAAATAGAAGACGAGACTGTGGAACAGAGTTCATCTAAAAAGTCCCCCAATTCCCCGGAGGAGGATTATTTCTCAGAGATGAAATCGGTGTCAGTCTGGCAGAATGGTGATTTGGACTCTAGCAAGAGTGTGGGTCGCTGGTCAGTATTGTTCATCGGTCCGGAATGTAATGACTGTAAATCGGTCCTGTCAAAATGGGTGAATCACGACAACTTCGCCCGCGATATTCCCAACATCAACTGGTCGGTAGTCGACTGCGGCACGGATGCCGAGCTGTGCAGCGCTGAACGAGTGAGTGAGCTCCCCGCTATTCGCATTTACGAAGACGGCCAGTTGAGATACACTTATGTGGGACCCACCGACTCGTTCAATTTGCGCGCGCTAGCGAAGCACGCCTCGGAAGTTCGCACTTTTGTCGGGTTCGACCTGTTTGATCTGGAAAACACCGCAAACTCGGAGGACGCCGCTGTGAGTCAGCCGGAACTGGCGGGTCCAGCTGACGAACCCCAGTATCTTCAGGGACCGGTTGTTACGAAGCCGGATTACAACGGTCAAAGACCGAAACTCAGCGATGTCGTTAAGTATACCATTGACACCATGGGTCAACCCATCGATGATGATCCTGGCAAGCTAATCTTCGGCGACTCCCCCGAGGCTCATCATAACTTCCGGACCTGGAGCGCCCCCAATGCCCCTCCTCCGCCGCTGTTCGAGCCCGGATCTGCTGCCAGCCATGCCGATGGCTTGGTCAAAGAGCTCAGTGCTAGCGAGTTCGAAAAGAACGTCAAGCGTGGTCAAGAGCCCTGGCTCATCAAGTTCTACTCTCCTAAATGTCCTCACTGCCGAGAGATGATCGCGGCGTATGAGGAAACCGCCAGGAAGCTAAAGGGCACACTCAATGTTGGTGCGGTCAATTGCGAGTCGGATAGTGATGTTTGCCGCGCTGAGAATATTGATGCGTGGCCGACTATCAATATTTATCGGGGACCCGTCTCTATTGGCGAGTTCACAGGTGCTCGTACCGTCTCTAATTTGGTCGCATACGCCAAGCGAGCTTTCAACTCTCAGATATATCCACTGGATTCCGAGCAACAGCTGACAGAGGAGATCATCGCTAACATGGGTAAGCAACTAACAACCTATGTTTACCTCTATGATGAGTCCGTTATGAGCGAGGACTGGGAGAGCCTGAGCACGGTTGCCTCGAATATCGCACAATGGGGAGGCGTACTGTACCGCACGAACAATGCTGACCTTCGAGAGTTGGCTGGTATCAAACATCGTGGAACCGCTTTTGTTAATGTCGATCTCAGCGGAGACTCCGATACTGGTAAACTCAAGTGGTACGATTACCCCTTCTCTAACATCCCTAAAAAAATCAGAGACGCCACGGAAGTTACGCAGTGGGCATATAGAGCAAAATGGTCCTCCATCCAGTTACTCAACCCAGCGGCTATGACTGAATTCTCGCCGTATATCGCGGTTTTGTTGACAGATGATGCCTCTAAATCTGGTGAAGACAAGTCGTTATTGGAACACAAGAGGTTATCATTAGAATTCCGAGACTTTTACCGCGAGCGACAAATAGAGGACCAGGATCGAATGAGGGTCGACCGGCTTAAACAGCATGACAAGGCTTTGATGGAGAGTAATTTCAAATTGGCCCGCCACATCATGCTCCAGCCCTTGAATAACCCACTTAGCGTGGATTTGGCTTTTGCATACATACCGTTGAAGCAGTGGACCCGTGAGTATTCAAAATACCTAGATGTCGCTAAGCATCAAGTTGGTGATGTCATTGTTCTTGACTTCTATAATGGTGTCTACCTGGATGAATTCAATCTGGTGCCTATCAAGGATGATAAGGAAGTTCTCAAGGATTCAGCGGAGTTGCTTCAAAGGTACGAATTTAAAGACCCCAAGACTTCTTTCAGGTCCATAAGGAAGTTCAAGAAATCAGTTCCTGGTATCCCGAAGCCGAGCCACCGATCCACTCATTTCCATTTAAAACCCATTTCCACGGACCAGTCCATAATTGCAAGGGTGTTCAAAGTCATGATCGCCTCCGCAATCCTGTACCTACTTTACCGAAAGTTCCTGAGGTCGAAGTTGCGTAAGTACGCTGCCAGAAATCACGACAACGGTACTGAGAGCTGGCAGGAAACATCCTCGAAGCATGATTAATAGCGACCCCAAAGTTTATGTAGCTAACTACATCGTAGCTCTACTTATTCTGATCAATTGTACTGACAAAGTAGAATAGATTGTGTTATTGTCAAGTGCGGTGTCTTGTTGCTGTGCGACACTAGTTCAAAAACCTTATGTTATTATCACAGGTGAAAGATTGAGATGTTGGGACCATAACGTGGACTTTGTTGACGTATTATGGAGCCGCACAAACTTTATAGGCTATGTTTTGGGAGAACGAGTGCGGCATATGAGTTTCAGAGCCTGTCACATTACGTGTGGCGTCATCCTATTTAGATTTTCTACTGTAATGGGGGAATCACAGCAGTGAAAACGGGCATAGGCTTCGTCATAAAGGCGCCAATGGTCAACCCAGGTATCTTCCACTCTTGTAAGCACCAAATAAGAGTTCTCGGGGATTGCAAATGATAAAAACCAGACGCTATATCACTGCACTCAGACCCCGCAGCGGGCGCATCCAAGCTCTGCAACGTGAACATCACGTGCTATTGATTCTTATGAAGTCAAAGGTGTTTCCTAAATGGAGCGATATCCCCGTGCCCTAACATGCATATACCGAGTTAGTACTATTAGCCGTCCTGAAGCAGTAATCTGTTATTTCATCAGCAATACTTGGTAACAGCGAAGTCAGCCGGAGGTCCCAATAATTAATGTTAAGATTATATCATCAATAGTTTATATTTTACCGTCGACTGAGCATACCTTAAAATGTTTTTGGAGTATAGTTAATGTAAATTGTGCATAGAGCGGCAAGTCCGAAACCTAAACTTGGCTACATAGGGTTGATACTATCTGCAGCCCTGCATCCGTCTAGGTCCCCAAATATTAAATATAACACTTATCTGTGCACTTCACGCTCATTTGAACTTTCTTTACACAACTGGGATTTGCGAGTAGTGTGCCAGCTAATTCATTTAAAAAATTAGCGTACGCGTAACGGAGTATCTCACTGATATCTGTGGGGTGCTTGGGTGAAAGCTCGACAAACGATAAGATAGTGAGCTAACAGCAGTGTCTGAGAACTATTAAAGGCGGTTATTCTCAAGTATATCTACTGATTTACTTGGACAACCAATTGAGCTTTGGACTAAGCAAATTGGTAGTCGATCAGGACCACTTTCAGATAGAGACTTCACAGACATCAAGTGTCAAACGGACGACTTATGTTCGACTCACCAGGACCCCTTGTTCCTACGTATGAAAATTGTTTTGTGCAGGGTCCTCAAGATGCGTTGATACTGGTCCAAGCAGTGATCAATGGACGTTTGACAGCGGTGGAGCGCCGGCCGCAAGACCAGGAACGTAACAAACTAATCAAATCTGGCAACGTTTTCATTTTTGATGAGACACGTGGACACATACAAAGATGGACCGATGGCATATCTTGGTCACCGTCTCGTATTCTTGGGGAATTCCTCATATATAGGGAGAAAAAACAAGGGCAGAGAAGTAGTCAAGGATCCAGCACCTATCCTAAAAAGTCGACAAGCAGTGTTGGATGTGGACATGATGCCAAACAAAGTGCTAATGGAAATGGAGTGACAAAGAAACCGGTGCCATCCCGTCATCAGCGCTTGTCCAGCTCACTCGATAGAACAGGTTCTATGATGATGCCCTCGATGATGTCATCCCAGTACCCCTCCTACATTGGAGGAAACTCACAAGTTTTGTACTCGTCGCAGCCGCTAACTTCTCCAAGTAGCCGTAATCAAAGTGCCGAATACAATTTATACGGGTCACTAACCAGCAATGAACAATACAAGGAAAACGGGCTGATCAAGAAGACCATCAGTATTCCATACAAGAACTCATCATATCGACTAGTGTCTTATTACTTTCCTGAGGACGTTGAAGCAAATAGACTGTTGATCCCTACGCAAGATCCCAGGTTTTCGGACATCAGCGTGGACAGTCAGCTAGCTGAGAAGAAAAACCTCAAAGTTTCGATTCCTATCAATCACCAGGATATAATGATGAGTCTTTCCTACAATCAGAGGCTCTCAATGGGTCAAATGGACCCATATAATCACTTTGGGACTCTCACTGCTCCACCTACGGCTCCTCCTCTGGGTAACCATGCTATCGGTCAGCAAATTTATAAGGCTACGCTTCCGCACCCTGGGCAAATGTATGATCGCACGGATTTGTTATATCCCCAGAACGGAGTTCCTCAGAATGTTGATAGAATGCAGCACCCTAGTAGCGCGGACGCTACGGAAGGCTACCCATATCACAACTTTGACCCTAATTTCAGCCAAGGTACTGGAAGTGATGGGTATATGGACATGGCGGTGTATGCGAATCCAACAAATACGGAGGATGTGTCGAGCAGAGGGCACTATCATCCTGAATTATACTCTAAATATCAAGAGAAACTCTCCAGACCTTCGTCTATTCACCAAGGTCCAAGCAATCCTGGGCAGCATGTTCAAAGTTCTCATAACACTACAGAGACTGTTTCGCCATCTAGTCGTACATCTCAGAACTTCGATGGTCAGTGGGACTACGGAAACGAACCCCTGACAGAGGGAACTGCTCCAGATTATTCTATTTGCAATCAAACCCAGTCTAGCTTGGGGTCTCCCTCTGGTAGTAAAATGCCTTTTGCAAATCCTGGAACTTACAACCAGCTACACCGCAGTAATCCACTCGAACACGACACTATAAGTGCCCAAGATGTCAAGTTCGAAAAACTTTCCCAGCCTAATCTCATAAAGATGGATATGCAGAACGGAGGAACTGATCCGTTACAAGACGAGATGTTCGGTCCCGTGAGCCCAGCCCATAACGACCCCCTGTGCGGCAGTGTTGGCCAACCAGGGGGTATTTCTGCCTCGGTTATTTCTCAGGATTCTGATGGGTATGAGCCAAGGTATGGCTCGACATCACCCCCATCGGACTGCCATTTAAATGAAATGGCCACTCTTCCGAAGGAGCTTGGGGAGCGACACGATGTGAACAAGCACGAACACATAGAGATACCAGAAGATAGCAATCGTCTTCAGTCTGGCTCCCAGCACGCCTACATCTCAACAGCGACGACGGCTCCATACGGTATTCATTTGTTTTGAGGACAGGTCGATCATTCGCGATATCGTTTCACAATAAATGGTAGTAGCTCACTATAATAGTAAACTCACAATTCATTACCGTAGTAGCATCATATTGAAATCATCCTCTCACATCATCTCTCCTTGAACTCATGAAACTTGCACTTTGAGGCCAATCCTGTCGTCCCATATATATACTGAATTATATGGATTGACTTATAGTCCCAAAATTAATAAAACGAAAATCTTCAATGTCATATCCAAGTCAATCTGTTTGTGTTCACAGGGACCATGATGGTTGGGTATTAAAGCCTAAGCTTCACTTTATCTTCTGAGTCCTAAATTCCTAAAGCCTCTGACAGGAGCGACAATCCTTCGCCTCAACCGATCGGTTGAAGTTCTGGTTAGAACTAGGAATATCAAGTGCAGGATTGCTGGTGAAAAAATCATTTGGGACAAGATGCACTGAAAGCTTTTCAACGGGCATTACGGGCCAGTCTTCAACACGCACATGATGAGTGAGACCAAAAGAGTGCCATAGAACGACATCATCATTACGGATTTTTTCTTTGCGCGCCACAGCATCATCAACACCACCACGTTCCACGGAAGATTGATTTGTCCATACGCCACCTGCGAAGAATTCATTGTCGCGATACTTCGAGACCCAATAATGATGGGTAGCGAAACGGGCTCGACTACGAGCGATAGTTCCCTCAGGAGCCATAAGGAGAGACGTTGGAGCCCCCACGACTTTATATCCAACTGGTTTCTTGGAGATGGGGTTCAGGACATTTTCATTCACAATCTTAAGGTAGCGATTGTTTGAAAGGTCTGCATCGAAAACCGTACTTTCCTGGACGCTTTCGATATTGTTGTAAAATCCAGTTCCCTTGGGGTTTTTGGAGTCCCACCGGGGAAGCTTCGTCTCGCATACCTGAACAGTATTATTCCAGCCATCAATAGCAGGATCAATGCGGAAGTTGAAAATGTGCTGATGGGATGTAGCCAATGTCGAAGGCGCCACGACATTTCCCCACTTCGAGGTCTTTTCAGGATCCATATACTGAGTTGATACAATGCCAGTAGCTCGGACTTCCAGTTCGATACCGCCAGCTTGATCAAAGTGATAAAGAAAGATGTATTCGTAATTGGCAACTGTAATGACCATTTGTAACACCAAAATCCGACGACGTACAACTCGCCCCTTCATAGTGCGGTAGTTAGTGTGTTTAAATAGAATGCCATCATCTTGTTCATGCATACAAACGACATTAGGACGCTTTTCAACGGTTCCGTTGGGGGTGACAATGGTACCGTCAAAATATCGAATCAAGCCCAAACAGTCGCATCCTAGACCCAAGGAATTGGCGACATTACCAGCACCGATATCACCCAAGTCAAAAGCCTGCTTCCGGTGTAAGGGAGCCCGAGGATCGCCATACGGAACAGTCATCTCATTAACTGCCAAGCGATAGAAGGTTTGACGACCATCGTAGCGTATGTCGTGCAGAGTCACGCCCTCTCGAGGATTAAAACCAACCCGAAAAGACCACTTCTGCCATTTAACAAGGGATCCATCGACGCTAAAAGAAGGACCCTCTGGCTGGATGACATTGTAAGGCTTCAGATCGCTCCGAAGAGGCGTGTTCATGAGTTCAGTCTCGTATTCCAACTCGGGACCGCCGAAGTTGGCTGTGACAGATGCCTCGCCGTCGCGGGTATTATAGTTGTTGCCATTCTCATCGTCTGCATCACCTCCACTGGCGCACCAGTCGATGCGGACGAAATCACCAGTCACGACGTCGAAAATCGGAACGAAGGGGAGAGGTCGGCCATAAACGTTGGAATCAGCGTGGTTAGTCGCAGGATCACGCAGATACATCAGGAAATTCGCCATGCGAGGTTGCATTTCATCGCTATCGGCGCCATACATCCAGCAATCCGGAGAAATAGCAGCGATTTCCTTATCCGTGAGCTTCAGTTTCGCGCAGGCTTTCAGAACTTCAGGGTGGGACAGCATCTTCTTTTCGAGAAGCATGCCCTCTTCGAAGTCACATGGCGGGTGCACACCGATCGGAAAGTGCTGTCGGTGAACAATTCTCTCGGTTCCCAGGTCAATCCACATCTCTTCAGCCTGGGTCTGCTTCAGAACATAGAACACACAGTAGGCAATCCGGGGAGGAGGCGCAATGGGATGGCCCGAATGTTCGGCCTCTAAATACTTGATCATAAGTGCTTTAGGAGGCTCTTCACACTGAATATTCTTAATGTGTACGGGCTGGCCGTTAGTGGCCTGGCGAAGTAGCTGGACAGCTTTCTTGGCCTCTGCCACGGTGAGTTGATCCAACGGGTGAACCATTGTACTAAATGAAGTGTATCACTAATAATAAGGCAGCCGATCTGACGATTCGTGGACTTTGGTAAAGAAAACAAATGTTCAAGTCGTCCGCACTTATAGGCCCGTTGGCGCTGAGGTCAGCCCACGTCCCCTAGCCCCTTATTTCTGGGAAGGCGACGGCAGATAAGAAGCGCGGCGGGTAAAACGCTAGATTTTTCCCTGGATAGGTACTGGAGCTTGATAGTAAGTAGGGTATTTTTAGCAATGGAGACGCGTTTATGTGCCAAAATTAAAGCTGGAGATGGGTTTCAATGCACAGCTGCCGGTTCGTACAGGGGAACCCAACCCTCAGACCCTGGTACCTTATCTATCGGCTGAATAAAGCCTAACCCTGATAAGGATATTAAGCCGGTGGTGATCTGAGTTCGGCTTAGTCAATGCTGCTGCAGTCTGATGAACCTATTAGAGCAAGTGGTCAACTGGCCCCGCACGGGCATTGCACAGGCAGTGCCTGTGTAATAATTTGATCGGCATACTTTAAGCCACTTGACGAACGTCACCCAAGCGAGAAAATTGTATTTTTACCGGGCATTGTATCGTTACGAGGCTTGACGCCGCTATAATCACGTTGAACTCAAACGGATCTCCTGAAGTCTGTATATGTGCAATATATAATATCAATCAGGCATGCAATCTTCCAAGCGCGGCTGAGCGGCGGTGGTCCTCAAGCTGTCCCCTGAGTAAACCAAACCTGAAGGGATTGTGCAGGGGCCTCATAGGGCGGGCGATTATCAAGTGGTGAACAACAATGCAGCATGGAAGAGCATTTTTATCGAACAGGAAGGAGATGGCGGTTGTAAGCATTGTGGTGACGCAGCTTTGTGAGTCAGGTCACTTGCACCCAACGGAGTAAGCACTAACAGTGTAAGCAGTCTGCACAGTAGGCTGTCCACTCCCGCCATAACCACCTCGCGCCATTGATCCCTAAAAGCGTCCCACCCATACCTCTAGCCTTAAGTCACCTCCCATAAACAACATCCCCCATGTAACCCTCACCACCTGAACACCACCCATAAGCCCGCCCTGCGGCTTAAGCCCGGTGACCCATAAGTCCCTCCTCACGCTCACAACCTCTCTACGCTACACTAATGTCCCACCAACCTCTTTAATACACTTAGGCAGGCCTTCAGCCCTTAACGCCGGTCAACGCGAACGCGATCCTCCCCTACCTGAAAAATGTCCGAGGCAGGCCCGTCCACGAAAAAGCTGAAGACTGCCGGCGACCAGCAACCCCCGCTGGAGCTGCCCTGGGTGGAGAAATACCGTCCCCACAAGCTGGCCGACGTGGTGGGCAATGAGGAGACGATCGCCCGGCTGAAAGTGATTGCCCGGGACGGCAACGTGCCCCACATGATCATCAGCGGCGCGCCCGGCATCGGCAAGACAACGTCGATCCACTGCCTGGCCCACGAGCTGCTGGGCCCCGAGCTCGTCAAGGACGCGGTGCTGGAGCTCAATGCCAGCGACGAGCGGGGCATCGACGTGGTCCGGGGCCGAATCAAGGCGTTTGCCCAGAAAAAGGTCAACCTGCCGCCCGGCCGGCACAAGATCATCATTCTCGACGAGGCCGACAGCATGACTCCGGGCGCCCAGCAGGCTCTGCGACGCACGATGGAGATCTACTCCGCCACCACCCGGTTCGCCTTTGCGTGCAACCAGTCCAGCAAGATCATCGAGCCGCTGCAGTCGCGGTGCGCGATTCTGCGGTTCGCCAAGCTGTCCGACGAGCAGGTGCTGACGCGGCTGCTGCAGGTGATCAAGCAGGAGCACGTGGAGTACAGCGACGACGGGCTGAGCGCGCTGCTGTTCGCGGCCGAGGGCGACATGCGCCAGGCCCTCAACAACCTGCAGTCCACGGCGTCCGGCTTCGGGTTTGTTAACGGCGACAACGTTTTCCGCGTCGTGGACTCGCCCCACCCCATCATCATCGCCGGCATTCTCACCGCCTGCACTAAGTCCGATCTCGAGCAGGCTCTCGACGAAATGGAAAAGCTGTGGGCCAAGGGGTACAGTGCCGTGGACATTGTCACCACGATGTTCCGAGTGGCCAAGACGCTGGCGGTGCTCAGCGAGGGTCAGCGGCTCTCCTTCATGAAGGAGATCGGCTTCACCCATCTCCGGGTCATGGAGGGCATGGGCACCAAGCTTCAGGTCGCTGGGCTTATAGCGAAGCTTACCATGGTGAAATGATTGCGCGGAGAAGAGAAGGCGTGGTGGAACCTGGTGGATGACCTATAGGAAGCGAGGAACAGTGCTGGGAGGCTGGTGGGAAGACTAGAGGGAGGTAAATTGAGACACTCGTGTGAGGCTAACGAGGAAACTCCTGGAAGGCTAATGGGAAAACTGGTGGGAGGCTATTGGTGAAAGCAGTGGGAGGCCATGAGTATAAGCAGTCGGAGGCTAATGGGAAAACTTGTGGGAAGTTATTGGTATAACTAGCGGGAGGCTATTGGTAAAGCCAGTGATAGGCTACGAGGAAGATCCGGCTAGTACATAGGCTAATGGGGGTGCAGGATTCGAGGGCTGGTGGGACGAGTGACTTGAGAGGGCTGCGGGGCTGATCGGTGGTGGATCTGACAAGGATAGACCACAGTTAGCTCCCGTCCGGGTGGTTCATTTGCCAGTCGGGACCAGCATGGATGCCTGGTCGGATGGCCCTGACTTCCTAAGAGCCCGTTAGCCGGATCGAGCCTGGCCAGTCAGTCTACCCCGGATTCAACCACCCCAACAAGTCACTTTGCCTAGCTACCGGGGCGCTTCAACTAGGCACTTTACCGGCTACGCCATCGCTCAAAACTGACCCTTCGGTTGGCATGTCCATTAATACATTATAAAAAGAAATGAAACGAATCGTCACTCTTGTGAACAACCCTCTATATGTACTTAAGTGAGTAGGCAAATCCTGCCACCGAGGCAGCGGACAGCCCGAAGTAGACCGCCGAGCCGGTGAGAATCGGTGGGCCGTAATAGTTGCACAGCAAGTGGGACACCACCGACGGCCACACCGTGCCGGTTTGCAACAGCAAGTAGCAGGCATAGGTGCCGAAAACACTGGTGATGACGAAGTGGGCCAGCGACTGCACAGCGATCTGCTTGAAGGTGCCCTCCTCGTTGAGCCAGCGCATCAGGCCGTGGTGGAGGTGGGCCAGGCCAAAGTACAGGAAGTTTTCCCTGAGGATCCCCGCGTTGGAGAAGCCGTCCTGCTTGTACAGCGATACAATCACCCCCCGGTAGACCAGCTCTTCCGTTATGGGGCCCACAATCAGGGTCTTCAATGTATTGATTCGGGACTTCCAGTCCTTCACCTGAATAGAGGGCACGCCGTTGACCAGCAACTCTCCGGCGTACAAAACGTGTAGCAGCCCGATGGCCTTGAGCACGTCTCGGACGACGGCTCCATTGATTGTGCCAGCCCACTCCCGGGGATGAACGCCGAAGTTCGCCGTGATCATGATGGTAAACAGACATACCCCGAAGATCCGGCGCGCAACCACACCAATGTCATCGCTGTTCGTGCGACCCCCGGGCAAAATGTAAACAGACCCAACGTATCCTACCGAAAGGCCTGCGCTTAATACTCTGGCACTCATCAAGGTGTCCTAATTGAGTCTTCCCAATCGAGGCTTGACGGCGTTTGGATGCACATGGTGGTATATATGCGCGGGCCCCCGGCCTAACCCTGCTTCGGATACTTCTGGGCCGAGTTCCATGGGCCGTCGAGGTACATAAACAATTTAAGCGAGGCGTTTCTTAAGGCAGAGGGGATGGACACACTGAGCCTGGATGGGCTTACCCCATGATGACAGTAAAATTAACTGCAATAAAAGAGGCACTTTCTGGTGAGCTTGTGAGGAACTGGATTTTGGATTTCCGTGATGACATCGTGGTTATTGAACGCACACGCTAGTTCATCAATTTCATTTTTATTTATCTCTCTGCTAGATTCAATTCTATGCGTCTATGCTGTGTTAGTTAGAGTGTTGATGTAGTAGTTCAATGAACAGAAAGAGTTGCTTAATGAATCGAAGTAGTTGTTCATTGAAGTAGTTGTTCATTGAGGTAGTTGTTCATTGAGGTAGTTGTTCATTTAATCTATGTTTTTGTTCATTCCATTGATGTACGTGTGCACTGAATCGAATTAGTCGTGCAACTCACGGGGAAAGCTCACCGTGGTCAGTCGCTGGGTCACCGTATCCTATCAGGTTTTACGATACCGCCCTGAATTCTCCACTTAGTTCGGTATGATCTTTTTTAATTACGAAATCAATTCTTTTTCTTGCATTCATTTTAATTCCAGTCTATTCAATTTGTCATCTATGTGTATAACAATGAGGGCTCAACCAAACATTGTCAAGCCGCTTGGCGTACAGATGACAAAGAGGTTTCATTCGAAAGCTGTCTACAGAAAACAAAGTACCGTCCCCAATACTTGGCGCGCAATTTCCGTTCCACAATGGTTACCTCTTGTCATCGCCGTGACTTACTGAGCCGTCGTAGTCGTGCCCAGGGTTGAGATCGCTGAGATTTGCCGGGCGGAGGGTCGCCGGATGGGCCTAACCCTAGCACTGCTTCGTGAAATCGCCAGGCATACACCGGTACAACCTTTTCTCCATGCTTGTGAGGCCCCACTGGTCGCCGCTTAGACCGCAGCTTCGGCATCTGCATGCCACCAGCCGGCGGAACGGCTTTCTGCGGGAGTTCTTCGGCCTGGACTCCGGCGTTGCCGGGCCCAATGAGAAGGCGTTGTTTGTGAAAATGGACGAATCCCCCAACGAGGGGATCCGTCGCCGGGCCACCTTCATCAAGGAGCGCGCTCCTTGCCCCGTGACGGGGCTGCCCATCCAGTTTACGTGCCCGAAGTCGGGGGTGCCCACCCATCACAATGAGACGGCGTGGAAGAACCACTCCGAATACTGGGCGGAGAAGCGGTGGGAGAAGCTGAAGCTGGCCAACATGTTCGAGGCCGATCTGCGCAGCGGCCGCGACTTCCCCGAGCTCGACTTCCCTGGGCCCATCACCGACGACCAGGTCGCCAACCTGCTGAACTGGGACACCTTCTTCTACACCCGGGACTTCGTGTCCATGGACTCGATCTTCCAAATGGCCATGGCCACCAAAATGCTCACGTACCCCATGACCATCGCCGGCGTTCTCGACGAGTTCAGCCCGTACTCGCTCAAGCCCAAGGGCCCGCTGACCCTGGAGGGTCTCAAGAGTGCCGCGGCCCTGCGCTACACGCTGTTCCCGGAGGACCGCAAGTCGAGCTGGACCGACCGGCCTATGCGCCTGTTCATTCTCGGCGCCCGCATGGAGTCGCAGCTACCCTGGCACGCCTGGTTGCAGATGCTGTACCTGTTCCCCACGGCCAATATCCAGCTGGTGTTCATTGGGCCCGAGGCGTACTACGACCGCCGGAAGCAGCAGTACCTCAAGCTGGACCGCCCCATCAGCGAGCGCGTCAACCACAACCTCGGCATCACCTACCACACCGAGTACTTCCACACCCTCAACGATGCCGGGGACTTCTTCCCCTACGATCCGTACCTGGACGCGTTCTTCCTGTTCCACCCCGGCTTGGGCGCCCCCGAGGCCATGGACCAGTGGTCCAAGACCGTTCCCGGCCTGCTGGAGTCCAAGTGCCCGATCTACGTCACGGGGTTCCACGAGAAGGACGCCCAGCAGGACCTCAAGTGGCTGCACGACAACTTCGAGTCCGAAATGGACATGCTTATTGAGCCCACCGAAAACGTGTTCAAGTCCACCAAGTGGGAGTTCAACGACCTGGACCCCCAGGAGCTGTACCAGCTCAACCAGCAGTTGTTTGCTTTCCGCGGGAAGCGTTACCACGTCCAGAACTAGTCACCATTATAAACGCCGTCTGGACTGTACATAAGAATCGTAGAAATGCGTTGTACATAATGAATCATCCGAGCCACCGCCCCAGTCACAGCAGCCGCCCCTTCATGCTACCACTTGTGTAACCATGGCTGAGAGGGGGTTGTGCCGAAGATAGGCTCCGTCATGCTAGTATATGCGGCTGAACGAAATGTATCGTAATTATAACAAACGTAAACAGAGCCACATTGATGTGTTGACTCGGGGCCACTACGTTGGTTGCAGGATCCAATTCACTTCTTTTGCTGTGCGAGCGAAGTTTATACGAGAGCGTATAAGTTTGCTGCTATCACATTGAATCGTGCTTAGCACCCTTGCATATGAAATACACTAAGTCTCTTATAAAGCAGTTACATATAATCATGTTTTAATCTTGCTTAGCAGCAACTAGCATATGAAATCCACTAAATCCTTGTGAAGCAAGGGCATGTAATCTCGTATAATTATGCTTAGCAGCAGACTTGTATATGAAATGCACTAAGTCCCTTGTAAAGCAGGGTCCATGTAATCCTGTATATATATATATATATGGGTTGTAGATATGATCCGATCCACATATTTCCCCAGGGTTATGACCTGGGTCACATATATTATCTAGCGCGAGTATCGCATGATGGTCATGTTCAGGAATCGGAGAGGCTGGGTAAGCGCAGTGGTTCTGGAAGAGCTGGGATCTGGTGCTCAAAGAGGTAAGGGGCACACGATGTGGTTCCCAAGGTTTTCTTATCGACGAGCCGTGTCCGCACTGATGGGTGGTCTGCAGTCAGCGTACCGGAAAACAGGTTTACGGAGTATTTGATTCCTGTGCAAGGCGTCGTCTATTTTGTCGAGTCGCGTTCATTACACCCCGACACTATCTAAACACGCATCCTGCAAGCCGCTCGCGCTACCCAACTCTCTATATACTTACTGGTCCGCCCCGGGACCCGACCGGCCATTGCCTGGATGGGCGATGCCCATGGACCAGGAACCCCCGCCGTACCCTCGCCCTAGCCGGTTTGCACATACCCCACCAAAAGTTGGACAGCGCCGCCGCGCGACCACGTAAACACACCCACCACCAGCGAACTGCCATTAGGGATCTACCATGTCTGCTTTCAACATCGACAAGGGCCTTGATGAGATCATCTCGAGCAGCGGCATCTCCGCCGGCGGCCGCAAAGCGCGCGCCGCCGCCTCGCGAGGCATCAAAAAGAGCCGGGCCGCCAGCTCCACCAAGACGCTAGGAAAGGCCCTGGCTGCGTCCAAGAGCGCCAAGGCCGGCGCCGAGTCCACCAAGGGCGCCGGCAAGGCCAAGGCCCGCAACGCCGCGCCCCAGGCCCCGGCCCTGCTGGCCAACCCGCTGGCCCAGGCCAAGCGGGCGGTGGTGTCCAACATGCCCCTGGACGTCAACGAGGAGGCCGTGCGTCAGTATTTCAGCGCCAACGTCGGCAAAGTGCGCAAGGTGGAAGGCAGCTTCCGCGCCGATGGCCGGCCCACGGGCACCTACACGCTGACCTTCGACAAGGCCGGCAAGGCCCAGACCCTGCTGGAGAAGTTCCATGGCCAGCCGGTGGACGGGGGCAAGACCCACATGTCGGTGCAGATTCTGCTGGACGCGCCGCCCGCGCTCCCCAAGACGCTGCAGGGTCGCATTGGCACCCCGGCGGCTGCGCCGGCGGCGGGCGCCCCCGAGTCCGGCAAGCGACGCAACCGGGCCAAGAAGAGCGGCGACGCCCCCGTGAAGGCGGCGGCGGCGCCGGCCAAGCAAGAAGGAGCCAAGAAGGCCGCCAAGAAGACGAAAGCCAAGGCCAAGCCGAAGCCGCGCACGGCGGCCGACCTGGATGCGGAAATGAGCGACTACTTCGCCAAGGCCGACCAGAACGAAATCTCCGTGTAATGAACTAATCCTATACGAGCGTATTATTTCAACAAAACCTGAAATTCACCCTATGAATAATAAAAGAATATCACGACAAACCCTCCGGATGAACCAACCTTCAAAACAGAATCTGCGCGGACGGCGCACCCATCGAGAACGCGCGAATGCATGATGCAATACCATCAACATGCGCAAAAGCACATCGATAATTAGATGCCAAACAAAAACCATCGATAATGAAATGCCGAAGCATACGGTGCAGCCACCCCGATGAGGAAACTACTAGGAAGCCTGCGTTTCAGGCTCCAAATTCGTAAGGAATCGACTCGATGAGGAATTGAATCAATGAGAATTCGACTCAATTAGGAATAGAATCCATTAGGGAACTAATTCACAACGAGTCGAGGTCGCTAGAGAATTGAGCCCGCCTAGAGTTGAACCCGCCTAGAATCGAACCCGCCTAGAATCGAACCCGCCTAGAATCGAACCCGCCTAGAATCGAACCCGCCTAGAATCGAACCCGCCTAGAATCGAACCCGCCTAGAATCGAACCCGTTTAAAATTCGATTCTTCAAAATTCTCTTAATGCCAATTGATGCCAAGTTCGATTCATATCATGCATATCATGGGGAGTTCAATTCATGCGGGGTTCAATTCATAGGGTTCATGTGGGGCTCAATCCTTCATAATTATATTCATCCGAGTTGAATGCCTTAGAAATCCCAGTGGGCGCCGGCCTCATCAAGAATGCGGCCTCCCACTAATTGCATTCACTGAAAAGATACAGCATGATTTCCTATTTCGGGGTGGAAAGCGCTTGGTTGTTTACAAATACGCGAGAAGGGCATCGCCAGAACCCGCAATGACTTGATGACTGCATTATATTATTCTACTTAGAGACAAGGGCCTGCATGGCTCAGCCCACCGCGCATATATATAGATGGAGATCGGTTTACCGCCGCTTCTTCTTGGACTTCTTGGACTTTTTCTTGGTGTCTTTTTTCGGGGCACTAATAGCGCCCGGTTTGGTCTGAGAAGCGGCCTGATTTTGATCGACCTCGCCCTGGGATAGCTCCTCCTGGGTTTCCTTGGAGGATTCCTCCGACTCCTTGGGGCTTGCCTGGGTTTCCGGGGTCTCCTTGGCAGCTTCCTGGGTATCCTTAGGGGCTTCCTGGGTATCCTTGGCAGCTTCCGGGGTCTCCTTTGGGGCTTCCTGGGTATCCTTGGCAGCTTCCGGGGATTCCTTAGGGGCTTCCTTGGTATCCTTAGGGGTTTCCTGGGTATCCTTAAGGGCCGCTTGGGTTTCCTTAGGAGCTTCCTGGGTTTCCTTAGGAGCTTCCTCGGTTACCTTAGGAGCTTCCTGGGTTTCCTTAGGGGCTTCCTCGGTTTCCTTAGGAGCTTCCTCGGTTACCTTGGCAGCTTCTGGGCTAATCTTGGCAGCTTCTTGGGCCATGGGAGCTTCCTGAGTTTCCTTGGTTTCCTTGGGAGTTTCTATAGTCTCCTTTAGAGTTTCCTGGGTTTCCTTTGATTCCTTGGGGCTTGTCTGAGGTTCCTTGGAAGCTTCCTGGGTTTCCTTGGGTATTTCCTTGGTTTCCTGGACAGTCTGCTTGGTCTCCTGAGTGCTCTGGGTTTCCTCGGGAGTTTCGTCCTGAATTTTCTTAGGGCTTGCCTGGGCCTCCTTGGGGTGTTCGTGCTTCGCCTGTTGAGCGCCGGCCGGACCGGCCTCCATGGCGGCATCGATCTGCTTGTGGTAGCTCTGCAGCTTGGCGATGGCTTGCTTGCGCAAGGCCCGCTCTTCCGGCGTGGTCACCTCGATGTTGTCGAGGGAGATCGTGCGAGCAAGCACGGTCTCGGCGAGAATGCGGTGCTCGGTCTCGCGGGCCTCGGTTTCGGCGGGCGGCGCGCGCAGGAACTGGGAAATCCGCTCGCCGAGCTCGGCCTCCAGCGTGTCAGTGACCTGGGAGATTTTTTCGGCGACGGTGGCCGGCTGGGCGGCCGGGGCGGCCGGCTTCGGGTCGTCCTGCACGGCCAGCAGTTCGCTGCCGCGGCGCAGGCCATAGCTTTCCAGCGTGGCCCCGAGGTTCTCCAGCTGTTTCTGCGGCTTCAGCTTGTACAGCTTGAGCGAGGTGGCCGGAACCCCGAGGGACTTGGCAAGCTTGGTCCGGAACCGCTGCAAGGGGACCTTACCATCGCTGTTGTAGTCCTCGGCGCTAAATACCACGCGCAGTTTTTTGCCGTTGAAGTGAACAAGCACTTCCTTGGTTTTCGCCGAACTCCACACGTTTCCCATGAGATGGCAGTAGTAGAAAGATAAAGTTTTGTTTTTCCCTGCTCTACAATGGCTGAGGCCGGCGTGTTGTAAGGGTGGGTGCGTGCAGGAGTAGTGTGCACACTGCCCTAAATTATGCCGAACTGGTGTGTGTTTATGTCTAGAATGTACGAGGGGTGGGACTCGATCGAACCAGGGCAGTGTATAACTAGATTGTATCGGACTAAAGTGTCTTGATTATATCAGAGTAGAATTTTTTAGATTGTAATGAGGCAGTATAGCAGGATTGCGCCGGGGCGGTATATCCAGATTTACCGGGGTAATGTATCTAGGGATCCGGAAGATGTATGTAGGAGGTAGCGGAGGGATGCCTCGACTGTAACGAGAGTGTACCAGAAGGGTGGTGAGATTATACCGCGATGGTGCGCACCGTTTGTAGCGGGGACTGTGAATATTGGTCGCAATGACGCGTAAGGGGTGCACTCTTGGCAGTATGTACCCGTTTGATCGTGCCGATAATTGTAGGGGAAGTACCCCTTGATGCCCCTTAACCCTTTTGGGTGTGCTGACTGGGCTGCTTAGTAGGGAAGAATGGTGGGTGTGAACCGCCGTCCCCACATGAGAATCAACGGTGGGACCTTAAAGTGGGAGTGGGAGCGGAGCGGTTCACGTTGGGAGGTGGAGACGGGGAGGTTGGAGATTGGGAAGTTGCGGGCCCTGAGCCGTGACCGTATCTCGGTGCCCCCTGGTGATCAACATTTTTGAAAAAGTGCGGGCCGCCTCTTCCCAATTGCAATACACACACACCCACTAATGGAGGCCCCCGGATTCTTGCAGTCAGTCACGGCCGTCGTCACCGGCCCCGCCAAGCCCGTGTTCGTCAACGGTGCGCTCTTCGCCCTCGGCGTGGCCTTTTTGCAGTCCCCCCTCGCGGACTTCCTCGCCCCCGAGCTGTAAGCGGCCCCTCGGCCCCGCCCGTAGAACCATTGCGTTTCAGCCCCAATGGCGCTTAGAAACCCCCTGTAGATATACTGAACATAGTCGAATATGGCAGCCCGCTGCTTCTTTATATTACTTGCACAATGTTAGATTTCGTAACACTACCCAAGCGCCATAGCGAAAATCATATACGTATTTACCCGCTGCCATCGCCCATCACCACGCCTAACCCTCTACCAATTTGTTAGCACCGGGCAGATCACGCAACTTGGAGGTCAGAATGTCCGAGCTGGCTGGCAAACCGCGGGCGGAGCTGAGCGAGGCGGAGCTTGCGCGGGTCGAGGAGTTCGAGGCGGAGAACGGCCCGCTCAGCGTGCTGCAGCGCGCGGTCGAAGAAGGCACGCTGGTCCTGATTTCGCTGCGCAATAACAAGAAGGTGCTGGCCCGCGTCAAGGCCTACGACCGGCACATGAACATGGTGCTGATCAATTCCCGGGAGATGTGGACGGAGCGGCCAGTCAACGCCAACGGCAAGCGGGGCAAGCCCGTGGACCGCGACCGGTTCATCAGCAAGATGTTTCTGCGCGGCGATGGCGTGGTTCTGGTGGTGCCGGCCTGAACTGGCTGTGCATTGCGTTTACAATATCGCCAAGCCCCGGCGGGGGCCTAAGCGAGGTGAGGAGGAGCCCGATGCAGTGGCAAGATGCCGTGGCACAACAAGTATGAGATGAAAAACGCGGCGAGATGCGTTCAAGGAGATCGTTTACGCCCGGATCCGGATGGGGCTCGATCGAAAAATAGAGCAGTCACACAGTGACTACAAAGACCTGAAGCGGGGTGACACAATTGGTGCCTGGAGTGATATATCGCATTAATGGCACTGAGGCAACGAGGCATATCCCCCTTTTCCCGCCAAGACTAGCGCACACTTGGCAGATCGCCACAATTAAGGTATGAGTCGCAGATCTATCTGCTACCGACAAACCTGAGGTCACCCATAGTGGATCCGCGTATTACCAGTGAGGTGACGACCACGTAGATCCGTGGCTAACAAAACTGGAATACCAGTAGTGGCAGCCCCTAGCTGCTAGTGTAAATAGTCCCGACATAATGGAAGTAAGTGGTGGCGGGCTTCCCGAGCAATTGTGGCGTATGTTACGCCTATGTTTCATGAATCTGGCCGCAATAGCCACTACTCCATGGACTCATAGTTGATTAAGCTGATGCGGTCACAATCGTTATTCTTGGAGATACTTATAATACTCCACACTCATATACACTCAATACTCATGCCTACTCATACTCATGCCTACTCATACTCATGCACACTCAACACTCATACACACTCAACACTCATACACACTCAACACTCATACATGCACAATATTCGCACATACTTACTTACTCGCATATTCATACATACTTGCTTACTCGCATATTCATACATACATCCTTACTCGCATACTCATACATACTCACATACTTATTGATACTCACATCCTCATACATACTGACATCCTCATACATCCTCACATCCTCATAGTGTATACGTACTCACACCACATACATCCTATCACCACATACATTCTCTTACTACATCCTCTGATTACATCCTCTTATTACATCCTCTTATTGCATCCTCTTATCGACACCCGCTTATCGACATCCATACTGCATACGTCCTCACCACACCACTCCTACTGTAGTTGAACTGCTTTTATCCTATCTCTCTATGATCGTGTACTTACTACTCTCATGAACACGCGAGTCTCGCACTTGCGATGCTCCCTACTCCCACACCGAAAAAAGTCTCAACGCTCGATAATCCGTAATTACTGGTGGTCTATGTAGGGTCGGTGCTGAGCCCGTTCTAGTATATACATTAATTGGTCTAGTCCATTCGGGTCAAGCTCATTTCAGGTCGAGCTGCAGGTCCAGGTTGAACGCATCTTTGGTCTCGCGCTTCAGCAGCTCGCCTAGGCTGGAATTGTCTCGGTCGTACACCCACCGCGCACCGTCTTCGTGCCAGTCATAGCGCTTTGGCCCGGACATGGGGCTGGACAACCAGATCTGCATATTGGGCGGCTGCTTGTTGATGACATAGGTGCCGACGGGTGGCATCACCAGGGTGAGCACGCCCTGGCCGAGATCGACGTCGATCTCGGGCTTCTCGTCGATCAGGTTCTCGAAACTCTCGGTGATGGACTCCAAGGCATGGTCGGCAAGCTCGTGGTACTGGGCGGTGCTGAGCCGGCGGGCTAGCAACGGTCCCGGCGCGAACGGCACCGTCGCCAGCTGTCCGGGCGACCGCACGTGGAATTGGCGTAGCGAGCCCCGGGCTACTCGGAACATGACGATTTGTGGGCAGAATGACTGGGCGAGAGGATCCCTACCCACAATTACCCCGCGGCCCACGGGCTATATTCGGAAGGTCCCCGAGCAAGTTCGAACAAGTGTGGCCGCGGCTCGCGCGCACAATCTTCGGCTCTCGTGCATCCCCGGGCATTGTTTATTTCCTGCCCTAACAGGAGTGCTCCTCAATTGGGTGTTTATTTATACATGACCGGAGTGCTGGAATCCGGATTCATGGCTAAGATCATGCCCACTTGTATACACCAATCAGTTGTCACGCCCCCCTAAAGTTGTCTGCATTCCTGATAATTATATGTCAGTCACTCTTGGGCTGCACACTCGGAGGTGGGCCGACGCGGCTCTTGTTTGTGCTTAGTGGGTTACTACCAATATTTGGTGCTTTCTGCGTTCCAACTCCCGGAAATTGGATCTGCTATGGAAACATTCTCCAGCAATGGTGTCTCTGGATGGTTTGATCCGTCTCTAAGGTGTCTCGCGGTAGGGCCGTTTCGGGTCTCTAGCTAGCTGGGAAGTTTTGACAGGGAGGTGGTGATCTTCAGGATTCTTTATATCAGGCACGATGGTTGACTTTATACATTTATGTAACTCGTTTTCTGAGCTATGCATTTATTTCCATAGTTTGTGCATTTGTTCTTATAATTCGTGTATTTGTTCCTACAGTTTATGCATGCGCTTCCACTGTTTGGGTCTTTACTTCTTAAGTTTGTGCATATGTTTCTATAGTGTGTGCATTATTTTCTATAGTTTGTGCATGATTTTCTATAGTTTGTACATGATTTTCTGCTGGTGCTGCCATTCTTATTGTGCTTTCTGACACGGATTTGACCGCTGCTGTGAAATATATTTCGCGTCTTGTTCGCTACGAGCCTCGCACCTCGTTACAAAAGCCGGCTCTCGCAATTACTTATACACAGGTTCGCATTTATTTTGGTATGGCTCTGGCACCGCGGGAGAATTCTCAGTTGTGATTGGGAAGGATGCTCGCGTTGCGTGGATCACGGCCACCATCAACGGCATGCCCTCGCGCATGTTCCATGTAGGGAATGCAGCCTTTCCCCGCGTCCGTGGGCCCGCCCATCGGCACGCCCGCCACGATGGGCCCAGATTCGTGGGGGGAGGTTCATACCCGCGTGGAGATGTGCGCCTTTGCCACAGGAACGCTGTTGGCACCCGGTTGTGCGGTGGTTGCTCACGGATGGCCGTGAGGATTATGCATTGAGTGGGAGCCGGTGCCCGGGCACTGGTGAGATGTTTATCAGTTGCATCTCGCGTGTTTACTGCCTTCTCGTGGGTTCCTTATGGCTGGGCAGTTGAAGGGGTAGCGGTATGGGGTGGTCACGCGCCGTAGTCACCACCCCCGTCCCCAGCTCTTTGCCAGTACCAGTAGCGGCGAGAGACTCGGTGTCGTTGAAAGAAACCGACCTTAGCCACCCCCAACCATGCGTGCAAAACAGTCGGGAGACGAGTCCAGGCCCGTGCGGCAATCGCACCCCTTGGCCGATGCCCCCACGCCGTTCTACTTGCAACGGTTTTCCTACGTCCATGCCGGGCAGGTCCATGTCTTCGACGAGGCCGGCGGGGAAGCCGGCGCGCTGGCGGCGCCGGCCACGTCCAGCAAACGGGCGTCGCAAGGCTTTGATGCCGACGGGCCCGCCCCCAAGCGCCGGGAGCGCGAGCTCGACGAGGAGATCGACGCCCCGGCCGAGCCGGCGCCCCCCCAGGAGCCGTCCCAGCTGGGGCAGCCCCTGCTGGGCCGCCTGCCCGCACCGTTCGCCGCCGCCTTTGCCGGCAACTCCCAGCATCCGCCGCTTGCCCACAACAACGCCTCCTACCAGCCGGCCCTGTTCCCCCATCACCTTCCGCATCCCCCCCCCAACCATTCCCCCCTGCATCCTCCGCAAGCGTACGCGGCGGCGGCGGCCGTCCCGCGCAGCCTGAGCGTGCGGGTCCCCGCGGTGTCGCGGCACCAAACGCCGCTGGCTGACGCCGGCGAGCCGGCCGTGGACCCGGAGGCCCCGCCACCGGTGCCCGGGGAACTCGGCGACGCTGTTGGCGCGGGCGGCGCACAGCCGACGCTGCTGAGCCCCACGGCGTCGCCGCGGTCGCTGGCGTCGCCCCAGGCCTCGGATCTCGACGACCACGGCGAGCTGTCGCCCACCAACGCAATGTCGCCCACGCTCGCGACGCCAGGGACGGCTGGCCCGCCCTCGTCGCAGGTGTTCACGCCACTGCCCGCCGCCACCGCCGCCGCCATCGCGCTGGACCGCCCGTGGCTGCCGGAGGACCCCGGCCGGGCCGGGCCCCGCCTGGCCGAGCCATTGCCCCGGCTGCTGACGCCGCGCCCGCCGTACCTGCCCAGCACGGTGCGGCTGCACGACGCCGCCATCCGCGACCAGCTCGGCGCCATCACCGGCGCGTTCGGCCAGCTTCCGCCGGCCCTGCACCGGTACACGCTGTTCAACCTGCTGCGCCATTGCGACCGCAGCACGATGTCGGCGCTGTACGGCGAGCTGGAGGCGGCGCTGCGGTTCGACGTGCTGGGCTCGCTGCCGCCAGAGCTCAGCAGCATGGTGCTGCAGCACCTGGACGGCCCCGCGGTGTTTGCCGCCTCCGAGGTGTGCCGGCACTGGTACCGGATCGTGGACGGTGACGAGGCGGTGTGGCAGACGCTGGCCACCGCCGAGGGGCTGCACCCCACGGCGGCCGACGTCGAGACGGCCCAGGTCGAGCGCTGGGGCTACACGGGCTGGGCCTCGGTGGCCAGCTGGCCGCTGACCCCGCCCACCAACGCGTTCGGCCGCCCGGCCAACGTCCACAAGGCCGTGTATCGCCGGCTGGCCCTGATCCATCAGAACTGGATGCGCCCGGACGTCAAGCCCAAGCGCTACGTGATCCAGTGCCCGGACCGCGAGGTCATCACCTGCCTGGACTTCAGCGACGACATCATCATTGCCAGCACCGAGGGCAAGCGCCACCTCAACGTCTACAACACCCGCACCGGGGCCCTGCTCCACCAGTTCACCGACCACGACGGCGGGGTGTGGGCCCTCAAGCGCGTGGGCCAGGACACCATCGTCACCGGCTCCACCGACCACACCGTGCGGGTGTGGAGCCTGAAGAAGGGCCGGTGCACCCACGTCTTCCGGGGGCACCACGCCACCGTGCGCTGCCTCGACGTGGTCATGCCGATTACGGGCCCCCACCCGTCGGCCTACAACTTCCCGCTGATCCTCACGGGGTCCCGCGACACCACCATGCGCATGTGGCGCCTGCCCAGCGAGGACGACGAGGAGTACGACTCCAAGGTGGCCTTTGTCGACAAGGAGAACCCGTACTTCGTGGCGGAGCTGCGCGGCCACCAGGACTCGGTCCGCGCGGTGTCCGGCCACGGCGACGTGGCCGTCAGCGGCAGCTACGACTTCCGCGTGCGCGTGTGGGACCTGGCGACCAAAAAGTGCCGCCACGAGCTGGTGGGCCACGAAAACAAGGTCTACGCCGCCATCATCGATCCCGAGCGCAACCGCTGCATCTCCGCCTCCATGGATACCCACATCATCATCTGGGACTTGGCCACCGGCAGCCAGCTACACAAGCTGCACGGCCACACCGGGCTGGTGGGTCTCGTGAACCTGCGCGACGACACGTTGGTAAGTGCCGCCGCCGACAAGACCCTGCGGGTTTGGGACCCCGAAACGGGCGCGCTCACCCACAGCCTGGAGGGCCACAACACGGCGATCCTGTGCTTTGTGCACGACGGCCGGCGCATTGTCAGCGGCAGCGAGCGCCACCTCAAGCTGTGGGACACCCGAACGGGCCAGTTTTCCCGCGACCTGCTCACCGGCATGGAGCTGATCTGGCAGGTCAGCATCGACCGCCGGCGGTGCGTGGCCGCGGTGCTGCGCGACCGCTGCTCGTACCTGGAGGTGCTGGACTTCGACTTCGACCGCACGGCGCCGCCCGAGGCCGAGCCCCGCATCAGCCCGGTCGAGTGAGCCAGTTCAGCGGATAAAAAAGGATCCCGGCAACTTATTTATTTATAACAATGTAAACTAATGACCAGCCCATGTCAGCCCCGCTTGTCAAGAGCAGCTTCTCTCGTCAGCGGATGACTCGCTTGTGCAGGACGTCCTGGTCATTCTAAATGCCGTCCGACGTAGAGAGCTTCCGTTGGATGGGTGAATTCTGGATCGCCAGGCAGCCGGGCCGGATATGGTCTCGCAGATAGTGGCCAGTTTGGGATTGAGCGACTACTGGTCATAGCATAAGTAAAAATAATAGATGTTTTTCCGTTACCCAAATTGGATAAACAATTTCACTGACAGGGTATCTATCAATATGGTAAGCGGGGCGCATTAAGAGGCACATAGGGAGATGATTGATTCCGGTCGATGGCAGTCATGCTGTACCCTCCCTCCCCACTCAAGGGGCCTGCGGATTAACGCTACCGCCCTTCTATCTCAAACCTTTGGAGCACACTTTCATCTTCAGGAAAATCGGACGCTCAGACTCAGTCGAACATAGCTAGCATATACCTTCTCCCTAGTCCTAAGCAGGGTTGACTGAATATCCGCATTATTATCTAAAGTCATGAATCGTGATATATATACATATAAATAAATGACACTGGCATGCACGGGTGAGGCCCGGCCAGGTCTCCGGGCCAGTTTTATTGTCACTTCACACCATGAACGACTCGCCGCAGCCACACTCGCCCTTGGAGTTGGGATTACTGAACACGAACCGCGAGCTCAGTTTGTCGTCGGTCCAGTCCATTTTCGAGCCGATCACGGAGAACAGTGCCTTGGAGTCGATCAGCACCTTGACGCCGTCTTGGACAACCTCCTCGTCGAACTTGCCCGGGCGCTCCACATACTCGAGGTTATAGGTGAGGCCCGAGCAGCCGCGGTTGCGCACGCCGATGCGGATGAGTTTTGGCTCCGGAGAGTCCAGCAGCTGCCGGAGATGCTCGACGGCGGCCGGGGTCAGGGTGATCGCCGCCTTGAGGGGGCGCAACGGCCGGCGGGCCTTTTTAGCGGGCTGCGCTGCCGGCGAGCGCGCGGTTGTGGTATTGAGTTGTCCCGACAGGTCGTTCAACGGGCCCGGGGCGGCGGGGGATCGAAGGCCGGGCTCCTCCGGCTTCGGGGCCGAGGCCTGCTCGGCAAAGGCGTTGGTCAATCGGTGCGAGTTCCAGGGCCGCACTGGCTTAGCATGCATATATCTCACAGCGTCGGGCCGCAAGTTTAGACGTCGCACACCGTATTTTAGCATATTCAGGTGGCAGATGGCAGATTCCTTGGTTGGTGTGGGAACGGATATATATTAGAAGAAGCCGGGGTGGGGTAGGGCATGGCCGGCGACATTGACCGCTGGGGAGTGGGGCACGTGATGGTCATCCTGGAATTACCTCGTCTATCATTGGTGGCCCGTGACGCTGTCGGCAAAAGCCTATGTATGGCGGTCCAGCATTAGAGGAGGGGAGGGCGCGGGAATTCGCAGTGAGAGACCAGGCCGGGGTAGACTAGTGCATGTAGATTGATTTCGAGTAAAATGGAGACGGGAGTGGAATTTGGGGTGGGTCTGTGGCTGCAGTTAGGTGGGGAAATTTTGTTGAGGAAGCCTATTTAGGGAGATACGTAAATGCTGTAAAGAATTGATGCAAAGGCGTGGCGCAGGCGCATATAACGCTTATCACAGGGGAAGAGCTGTGGCGGCGACTCATCGTGTTCAAATGATTTTCGCAGGGACGCTACGCCGAGGCCTATGGAGGTACTTACGAATTCCTCTGGATGCTGAGTGTGCTCTGGGGCTACTGGGAGGACTGTTCCTTAAGAAGGCTACGGTGCCTGGGTAGAGAAGCGACAACTGAGACCATTGCTACGGGAGGCATGCCGGTGGACTGAAGGCGTTCCTCAGAAAGAAATTGGGGCTGTGGCTGCTGCGATGTCTAGCAGCCCTCTTTGTACTCGTGAAGACGGTTGAAGCACTCGCTGCTTAGCTTAAGCCCACGGTGAATTGTTTTCACGAAGGATCGATACGACGAAGGATCAATGCTCATGGTGGATCGCTGCCCACGCTGCATCCGCGCTGGATCTACGGCGCCCATGCTGCGTCCACTCTGGATCAATGGCGGTTCATGAAGTGTTCGCGATGGACCGGGTAAGATGGTGCTCATCCACGGCCGCTGGTCACTCGATGGCCGCCGTGCACCGGTCGAGCCAGGCCCGCTCGTGCTCCTCCTTCAAATGGGGCTCCAAGGCGTCGCGGCATTTGCCGTGGTAGGCGTTTATCACGGCGATCTCCTTGGCGGTGAGGAGGGCCCGGTCGATGAGCCGGGGCTCGTACGGCACCACGGTCAGCGTCTCGAAGGTGTAGAAGTCGCTGGCCACCGCGGAGGGCACGACGAGGATGTCGTTTTCGAGTCGCACGCCGAAGCGGCCCTCGGCGTAGTAGCCCGGCTCGTCGGACACAAAGTGGCCCGGCACCAGCACCGACTCCGGCCCCGCGGTCATGCCGATGCCCAGCGGCAGCTCGTGGATGTTGAGGAAGGACCCGATGCCGTGGCCCGTGCCGTGGCCGTAGTTGAGCCCGGCCTCCCACAGGAACTGGCGGGCGAGAATGTCGAGCTGGGCGCCGCTGGTGCCGGCCGGGAACACGCAGCTGGACACGGCCAGCTGGCCCTTGAGCACCAGGGTGTAGGCGCGGATCTCGTCGGCGGTGGGCTGGCCGAAGTGGGTGGTGCGGGTGATGTCGGTGGAGCCCTGCAGAAAGTGACTGCCGCTGTCCAGCAGGTAGACCTGGTTGCGGCCGATGACGGCGGCGGTGTCGCGGGTCGGGGCGTAGTGGGGCGCGGCGGCGTTGGGCCCCGCTGCCGAGATCGTGTCGAACGAGTTGGCCACGAAATCCGGCAGGGACTGGCGGAACCCCAGCAGGTGGCGGCCGCCCTCCCACTCGGTGACGCCGTCGTCCACGTGGGTCTCCAGCCACGACAGGTACCGCACGATGGACAGGCTGCACTTGAGCTGGGCCTCGCGCATGCCGGCGATCTCGGCGCAGTTCTTGACCGCCTTGCGCAGGTTGATGGGCGACATCGCCGTCTCCAGCCGGCCGCCGCCCACCGCTCGGGCCATGGCCCAGGTGCCGCCGTCGGGCACCCACACGGGGCCCCGGGCCCGGCCCAGGTCCGCGAAGAACTGGTCGTACTCCTTGACGAACACGGGCACGCCCTCGCGGTTGACCAGGCCGCCGGCCATCAGCCGGGCCAGCTTGGCCCGCGGCGCGTACAGCACCACCCGGTCCTGCGTCACCACCACAAACGACTTGAGCACGGGCACCCACGGCAGGTCGCCGCCCCGGATGTTCAGCAGCCACATCGTGTCCTCCAGGGAGTACGACGCGTAGGTGCGGGCGCCGCGGTGGTGCATGTCGCGGCGGAGGTCGGCGAGCTTTTCGCTGGCTGGCTTGCCCGTGTGGTCCAGGCCCAGCGGGTAGGCCGGGTTGGAGGGCAGGCGCGGCCGGGGCGCGGCCGGATCGGCGTCCCACACGGCGTCGACGAGGTTGGTGGCGAGCGGCACGAGCTTACGGCCGACGGCGGCGAGCTGGGCCCGCAGCGACTCCGCCAGTTCGGCGCCAATGAGCCGCGGGTCCACGCCGACGTCGGTGCCGGCCCGCCGGGCCCGGGCCACCAGCGCGTGGTCCCACGGCGCCACGCCGGGCCGGCCCAGCTTGCGCAGCGTCCAGTCGGGGCCCAGCTGGCGCTGGGCGATCAGGTGGTACCGGGAGTCGGTGGCCAGCTCGGCGTCGTCCATGCCCACCGACACCACGGCGGCCGAGCCCGTGAAGCGGGACAGGTAGCGCACGCGGCGGTCGGGGTCGGCCAGCGACTCGCTGCCGTGCTCGTCCTGCTCCAGCACCAGGTAGAACCCGACGCGGTGGTGCCGCATTTGCTGGCGGAGCCCGGCCAGCGCCGAGGCCGGCTCCGGCGCAGCGCCCGACGCTGCCGGGGCCGACCGTAGGCCCGCGTACTCGCCATTGGCCGGTTGCGGGCCGCCGCTGGCATCGGATGCTGGCTGCTCCCGGCCGGGGCCGGTAGTCGGGTCGACCGGGCCGACCGGTCCCGTCATTTCTCCGGTCTTTTCGACGGCGTCCTCGTCAATCTTTAGCCGGGCGATCGCATCGGGGCTGCTTTTCTGGTCGCTAGCAACGTTCTTGGTGTTGGTGGCGCCGCTACTGTATCCTGACCAGGGCCACAACCGTCGCATGTGGTGTCAAGTCTAGTCATAAGCCCAAACGCCGGTGGTTCGCCTGATAACCACCGATAAGTGCGTTTGGGGGGAGGGGCTGGGCAAGGGGGGTTGGTAGGGGCAAGGGCCGGGTGGTGCTGTGGGGTCGGGCCGGCCATTGTTGGCATTCTCGGAGCGTTCCGGCAGACCACGACGGCTTGACCCTGAAGAATCGGCGCATTTGAGGAGCCCACCCCCCAACAAGCATGGATTTGAAGGACAAGACGGCGCGCACGGAGGCGCAGGCCGAGGCGCGCGTCGCCGAGTGGCGCAAAACCCGCGGCGACCCGGGCCCGGTGCTACAGGAGCTGCGTCGGCTGATGGAGCACGAGCTGTTCAACTCCGCGGTGCTGATGCGGCTCAACACCGAGCTGCTCATCCACAAGGGCGCGCGCGCTGAGGCGCTGGCCAGCTTCGACGCCTACATGGAGAGCCAGATTCTGGGCGTGGAGACAGTGAACTCCGGGGCGGTGGCCTGGCCGGACACCCAGGCCCATAGCCTGGCCCTGATCGGCGACATGCTGGGCTTCACCGAGAAGCAGGCGCCGGCCGCCGCCGCCGCGGCTCGCGTGCTGATCCGCCGCCGCACCGACGCCCTCCACACCGCGCTGCGCCAGCCCGACGAACACGGCTTCGCCACGGTGCTGGGCCGGCTGGCGGTGGCGGAAATGCTGGCCGCCGACAACGACGGCGACTACGCGGCGGCGGTGGCGGCGGCCCACGCCCATTTCGCCGCCATGGACGCCGCCCGGGCCGGGCCCGACGCCCTGCACGCCCAGGCCCTGCTGCTGGTGCTGACCCGGGGCGTGGCCGAGGCGTTCCCGGTGGCGGCGGCGGCGCTGCAGCGCCAGCCCCACAACGTGCAGTACGCGCTGCTGTTTGCCCAGATCCTCAGCGCCGACGGCCAGCCCGACGCGGCGCTGCAGCTGGCCGAGGCGGTGATCGCCGCCCGGGCCGGCCCGCAGCGCCCGCGGTCCTTGCGGGGCCGTCGCGCCCTGCTCGAGCTCAAGAAGACCCAGGTGCTGCTGCTAGAGGAGCTGCGCGGGCCCGACGCCGCCATCACCGAGCTGGGCCCGTTTGTGGAGTTGGTGGCCGATCTGTTCGAGTCGGCCCCCGCGCCCGGCTCGCCGAACGGGCAGCGCGGCGGCTTGGCCAACGGCCAGCAGAACGGCCAGCAAAACGGCCAGCAGAACGGCCAGCAAAACGGCCAGCAAAACGGCCACGCCCACGGGCCCCACCACGGCCACCGGCTGTTCTCGCTGCGCCGGCACACGTCGTCGCTGTCGGCGCAGAGCCCCCGGGCCGAGGAGCCGCCCGCGCGGCCGGCGCGGCCCCGGCCCGTTTCGGACAGTGACGCCCGGGCCGCCGCCGACAGCTGGCTGTGGATCGGCCGGCAGTACGCCAAGTTCGGGTTCGACGAGGACGCCCGCGGCGCCGTGCAGGACGCCGAGCAGCTGTTTCCTTCCGATCTGCGGTGCGTGGCCCAGATCCACTGCATGCGCGGGCTGCTGGCCGCGGAAACTGACCCCCTGGCGGCGCTGGCCCAGTTCCGGCGCGCGCTGCAGGCGGCCCCAGACACGGTGGCCGCCGGGGTTGGCGCCGCGCCGTTGCTGGCTGCGGCGCCGCTCAGCGCCCTGGACCGCGAACTGGCTCTGGCGATGTCCAGCACCCTGGAGGCGGCGTGCCAGCGCAGCCCCGACCGGTTCTGCCCGGAGGTGTGGCACGCGCGGGGGCTGCTGCTGCAGCAGCTTGGCGACGCCAGTGACGCCCGCGACGTTCTGTGGCGCGCGGTCGAGCTGGACGAGCGCCGCGGCATCACGCCGTACGTGTTCGCGGTTTGACGGCCACAATCAACCACCGATGGAACCACCACTGACTGAGGAAAGAGAAACATAATGCGAATTGCAACCCGTGCGCTCGAGTCCCCCGCGCCAGCCCATCAAGGGACAAATTGACGCGCAGGTTGCATCAATAGGCACAAGCGCGGTGAAGATCGCATGTAGGCGAACAGGGTTGGACAGGATATGGGAGACAATAAGTTGTGCGAGACAATACCAAGAACACGTTGTGCGAGACAACAGGTTGTGCCAGAAAACAGGTTGTGCCAGAAAACAGGGTGTGCCATCCCGCTGTGGCAAAGAATTTGTTGTGACGAAGAATAACACGCATCTAACTCAGTCCAGACGTCGATCAAGAGTCGTATCGATGCAACAGTAAGCATCGATCAAGAGAGCAACTCACATGTGATATTTTAGTTCCCTTTGTAGAATATAATAGTACTTTGCGATTGAGTATGGCCCCGCCGGGTAAAACCCGTGCACGCGGAGAAAGGCCTGTCAACGTGCAGCTGAGCACTAAAAACGGAATAGAGAGCTGTGTATTTATGACTAGAAATAGCAAGAAAATGGGCAAATAAATAGGTACTGGGACAATTAGGAGGGCCCCTCCAGAGATAGCTGTGTCGATCTAGCAGGAGAATAATGCACGAGGATCACAGCAATAAGCTTAAGGAGGGCGCACAAAGAGTAGAGGACCAACCGGTAGAGGTGACAATCGTGAGAAATGCTACACCTATGGGTGACGCCACACCAAGCCAGACCTATGTGTAATGCCAGACCTATGTGTAATGCCAGACCACGAGGAATGCCTGACCTACGAGGAATGCCTGACCTACGAGAAATGCCTGACCTACGAGGAATGCCTGACCTATGAGTAATGTAATGGCCCGCTGGCGTTGAGTCTTCTACGAAATCTTGGCTTTTCGGCTTGTCTGAGGAGTGGGTTGCTCACGAGCTCGCTGTCTTGGAACCAGCAAACCTAACTCCGTTCAGTATTCAAGCATTAGTATGAATCTTCCGCCTATGAGTCTTCCGCTACGCTCACATGCGGTCGTCCTAGAGTTATGTCTGCATATCTGCTGTCTCCGAGAATTTACTCGTCAGTAAGATTATATGATATGTGATCTAGAAGTGCCCCCCCTTCGTGTGCTGCAAGCGTCTCCTTATTTCATGGGGGGTGCGCGCACTAAAGCTTTTTCCTGGGGCAACCCACGGACCGAACGGAAAGACTCGCCAAAACGGGTATCAGAGCTGCGTTTGCGCGACCTGCAAGCTTAGGCGTCTACGTAGTCACGTTAAATAAATGCATTCAGCTCAGCTGGTCGTTGATCAGCCAGCCCACCAGGTCCTCCAGTGGCTCGTACTCCTTACGGCTCACCAACTGGAACTGATTGCAGAACAGCGCAAAGTGCTTGAGCGATGTATTGAGATGGGGCTGCAGGTTCAGCTCGGTGATCTGGTTGATGTGGTGGTAATAAATATGGGCGTAGACCCGGAACAGCCGCTTGAGGATCTGCTGGAACATGGGGCGGGCCTGGTCACTGAACTCCACACCCAACTCGGTGGGGAAGTAGTGAGGATCCTGCAGCAGGCCGTGGATCCAGTTCAGCAGATTCTCGATGTACTCGGGGGCGCTAACCTTGGTGGGTTTGCGGTACTTCGCGCTCTTGCTGTCCTGCCACAGGTACTCGTACTTGTCCCCGGCCGTCATCTTGGGGCAGCTTGTTGGCGAGCACAGTAGCGTGATGGTGGAGTACAACATATTTATCTGGGTGTGGAAGTCCACGACGTGCACGGCAATCCACTCCAGCTCATCCTCACCAGGCGGCAGCTTTACTGCCTCTTTGAGTGCGTCGCTGCCGAGCGTGGACTGGGCAAACTCCCGCAGACTCTCACTGGGGCCGGCCATCTTGCCGGTCTTGGACCGGAATGTCCGTGCCGTGGATTTATTGAATGTCTGTAAGAACGACATTGGGGGCCGGCACTCGCTGGTCTTCGCGCTTCCGGTTGTTTGTTTACACCTTGGAGGTGCCAGGGGACCAAAACGCCGCACTTCCTTGCCCACCATCACCGCGGCCCTCTTCCCAAACCTGGCTGATATGGCCTGCTTTCCTTCTCTAGCCTTCGAACGGTTGTTGTGTGGCGCACACAACAACCAAACCTGGTCAAGGGACAAGGGAACTCAACTCCACCGGCCTACCGCGATTAACAATAGCCTTCCTCCCTTGGGGAACGGGCGCCCGCAAAAAAAAAGCATTAGAATAAACATCACTGCCTCTTTCGCTCCAGTGAGTCAATATTTCGCAAAATAGATTAGCGAGTGCGTCTGTATATTGTACACTACAAGTTATATTTCCCACGCAATACCCTTCCATTCGCTTTGTCGTTGTCCTTCTGCTGCGGCCGTTATTTAGGTCTCATATGATACCATGCTCACCTGAGGTCCGCTTCGGCCCGTCCGCAGTCAATGAGACCACTATCACATGGTGTCACGTGGTGTCCGATCGCCCATGAAGCCCGCTGACTAATAATGGGCGGAGCTTTTATCGGGTGTGGCCCAACTCATCATGTGCCCAAAATATAACCTTACTAATTTCAAAGCACTCTCAAGTTGTGTCGTCGGAGGCTAAAGGCCCTGAAGACATCTGCATAAATTATAGCATTGCCACTATGATGCTTTGAATTAGTGGAACCTGTCAGTTTCTATGTAATCGGGGCTTTGTCCCCCAAGAAGTTTTATTGTTTACATGGAAAACAATTTTCACTCATTTTTGCATATACCCTCGACCCGTTTACATATACACCCACAAAACCTGAGTAATTGCATAAATTAGTTGCATAATCAACTCCGACCGAATAACCACATGCACCGGATTGCAAGAGCTCTTAGACGGTGTGAATGGCTAATAGTGATTATTTAGGCGCTGTTTTAGCAGTACAATTTCTTCACGTTTCCGTAACCGTTTTTACATATCTTGTCAATGAGTAAAAGACATTACATGTAGAGACTAATTCCGCACTAACCCTACAGATATCATCGGAGGCAACTAGGGTGACAGGTTTTCAGCACATTGGCGGAGCCTGAGGTATATATAACTACTTTGAACAACCAATTCATAATTCAATCTTCCCACCTCTGTACACTCCTTAATAATGATTGCCCCTTTATTCGCTTTGTGCTCTCTAGTAGCCTCTCTTGAGGAGACAACTACCAGCACCTCCCATCAGAAGACTCTCGCAACGTTGTACATCCGGATCACGAAGACTCAGAATAATGCAGCGGCAATCACTAGCTTGTCGAACTCAACGGTTTCTGGGATCAATGGCAGTAATTTTACCATACCGCATGCCACAGTGAGCAACTCCACCGCGTTGCAAACACATGCTGCTAGCTCTAGCAGCCTAGGAAATACCACTGCTATTCCCACTAGTCCAATCTCCAATGATGCCAAGGCTCTGAATATCGAATACGTTTTTGGTGCTGTAGCCGGTGCGGCTGCTTTGATGCTGTGATTTACTGATTGATCACATTGATACCCCTATTGTATTGTAGTACGTAAATTTTGAAAGTTCTGGTGTTGATATAGTTTAGTGTAGAGGCGACAGTGTTTTTATTGAGGGTCATCGAATTCGAGTTAGAGTAATCATGTTGTTCTTGTGCCAATATTGGACTCAGATTCACAGTTTATGAGTGGCTATATGCATTACTCATTTTCTATCGCTATAGTGACTTTCCTAAGTCTCGAGTCCTCTGAAACATCGAGTATTGGGCTGCCGTTAGGTTTTCGCCTTTTGGTGCGCTTATGTGATCTGCCTCTTATAATGAATTAAAAAAGTGCATGCACCTTCTAAGAATACGAACACGTTGTGTCCAGTGTTATTGGTAGCCACTATTATATCATTTAGAGGACTGGTCGCGGTAGACTTGGATTCCCATCATTTGTTGTACTAGATTTGGAGAAGAATTTCCATAACGAAGACCAGAGATGAGTGAAGCGAGAAGTGTCGCGTGTATCTTATACTCGATTCCGAGGATGTTAAAGAATTATAAATGAACCACTCTCACGTGTGTGTACTCACCTTGAGAAAGGTATTTCGATCGTAATTATCAAGGTAAAATGCAAGGTAACGCGATGCCTAGTAAGCGCTCATAATTTTACCATCTATGCCAGCGCCCGTATTGCAACTACAATTCAAATAACACGGTTAATGTATCTGTCACTCACAAATATAAGTCGTCTCACGATTCCAGTTGATAAACTCATTGTATGTGAGCGTATGCGCTCTTAGAATTACCATGCAATTTTCATGAGAGTTTATCGATTCTTCTAGCCAGCCGAGCTATGTTAGCTGGTCTAATTGGAGAAGGTCGTAAAAGTGGTAGAAGATAGGACTAGAGAATCAAAGCTCCGTTGTAGGACTTATTTGTCCCTGTATACGCCTTCGCCTCCGTCATCAACTGGCTGTTCAACTTCACCCTCATCATCTACACCCAGACTGCCTTCCAGAAGATCGTGTGGGAGACCTACGTCATCTTCGCTGTTTTCGCATTCCTGCCCATCCCGGTATTCGCAGACAGTAAAATGCCTACCTCATATTTGAACACTTTCAGAGTACTGATGCGATATTAGTTACAAAAGATCTATCGTAATCATTTGATATGTTAACGATACACAAGATTTTATTAGTGCTTTTAAAGAATTCGAATCTCTAATGGCTGCCCGGCCTGAAAAGTCCCAATACGACTCCCCCCATCAGAGGCTCCGCCAATAGCCAAATTTATTAGCTTCCGGTGAAAGTACTTCACAAGCATCGAGATTTCTCCCATCTGTGCTATATTCTGGAGGCCATTAGGTCAGTGAAGACAAAGCTAGTTCCAGTGGCGTGATTTTTCTGATTGGTTGAGATATTAGCTCAAGTTTCGCCTTCAGTAATTAAGCTTTGCTTTGAGTGTCATCTCCTAGTCTACCCAGTTGAAGAGGTGACCATGAGAAACACTCGGCAAAATAACAAGGTTCAGAACAACTAATAGATGCCAAACACCCATGTGCATGCGAACATCTGGCAGGTCCAGCCAAAGGCGGCATGTGGGGGATAACAAACGCTTATTTAAGTAGGTCCACTTTGATCCAATGCTAAATTGTGCGTGGTGCTCGTAAGGTGCTGCAAAGTCTGATGGGTGAACCCATCATACTACCAACTGGTCTGGATTGTTAAGTTGAAATAGAGCGAGAATAACTAATTGCCGCTGAAATTTGAACGAAAGTTGTCGATTCAGCTGAACCCTTTTCCTGATCCAACGGATCTGCTATCTGCTCGAATGGATGATAAAATAAAGTCACAACGCATAACCCAGGCCCTACACAGTGACTCATTTACGCAGAGATTGTTGACATGAATCAACCCCTACCACCGTAAGCCCTTCTCAGCGTGCCTCAATGATTCCTCAATGAATCAGGCACGACACTTGAACTTGAGGCCGGAATCGAGAATGCACACTAAATTCATTTCTGCAGAGAAGAGTCGATCATAAGTTAAAATCGGAACGTGAATCTCTGATATTCTTGATTCGTTTGCTGATGACCAAAATTTGAGTCAGTTTGGTGTCCCTAGATACCAGCGTAAAATGGAAGAATATCGAACTGGTAGATTCCTTCCGGGTCATAGATTCTCATTGGCTCTAACTTGATATCTCGGAAATTCGTGAACGATTATATTCTCGAGCTCTGAGTTACCTCATCTTCGATCTAATAACTTGTTTTAATAAAGCATTTTATCATTTTTTTGCCAGCTTGGACACATACCAAAACCTGAGCCAATCTCTCTGAAGATCTGATAGAGCATACAACATTATGAAGAAATGCCCGGCCATTTCCAAATACAAGACCATCCTAAATCTCGTGACGCGGAATTAGGTGGCAATATTTCAGCTAAAGTCATCACCGCAGGCCATTGCACCTTGGCATTTTATCTGAATCAGTGCTGAAACAATTGTGAACGAACAGAAGTGATAGTTCTATTAATCTATGTCTTCAATCAGGCGGTATACTCCATTAACACGGACTGCCTCGGAGTGTGTTTGTCATACACGCAGCGCCCTAATAGAGTCATTCCTTGGAAACGAGCTCTATCGCCGCGAGTTCAAAATAGCCACCGCCCTGATTTTTTGCTCAAAAATTATTCATCACCGGATCATCAGGCGTCTTACGGATGACTCTAATAAAAGGTTTTTGTTTTTCCATCACACAGAGCTTTCAGGTATCGTAAGGGGGTATTCGGGGTTCTATATGGGCGCTCACAGATGTAGGAAACAATAATGACCAATCATCATAATGAAAGCCCCAACGTCACGACACTAACATGTTCTTACGCTAAAAGAATGAATGAGTAGGTAAGGGCACTCATAATATATAATGTGATACACATGCTTTTACCTTGAACCAGCCAGATAGATGATGCGCTAGTCAATAAACATTTCCTAGCAGCATGCAGGTGTTACAAATCACATTTCCCAGAGCAAGTTTATCAAATGTAATTATCATTCACTAATTAGAAGGTGCTCAAAATTTTTTCAAAATCCTACAAAATTACAGCTTTAAAAGGGGTAAGTGCTAAATAGCTTTACACAGTGATACAGCAAGAAGTGGGCATCTTATAGAATACGTGAACAGCCTCGAAGGGTTAATTTGCGGTATAGGACTAAACCGCCATTACTATCATTTCTCCGTACTCACGCGTGACAATCCTCGGAATTCTGCCACTATATATACTATACAGAAATACTATAGGAAATCCTCATTGCGCGTAGAGCGAATCGAATGAGGGGCCTGTATACCCTCGTATCTCATGAAGAGAGTGTTCTTCATCAACTTTGTTATACAATCCACGTTTACTGATTTCTCTGAAAAGCACTTAAGAAACGTGTGGATCTATAAATAAGAGCAGAATAGCTTCATGACCAAGATCTTCATAGAGCGAGAGTGGAAAGATGTCATCTTAAAATGCGAGAAAAACATTAATTTAAATCTCAAAATATTCGTAATAAGATAGACCATCTTGTGTACCGTAGCAGTGGCTAAACTGCATAGAAACATTCTGTTAAGTGGAAATCCACCTTAGTTTACGCATTCGTTCCTAGTTATCCAAGTGAAGCATAACCCTTGAGGGTAAAATGGCCCATCAGGGGACCAAAGCTATCCCTGTGAGCAATTAAAGCTCTTAAAAGTCGCGATGAAATCGCCAAGTTGAGACGAGCTCGATTTACTTGGATGAACCTTTTTTACTTGTTTTGGTATTATTTGATCTAGTTTCGGTACTTTGCCGGTTTTCTTCGTTCTCATATTACTCTAAACTGCGTCCAATTGGTTCAATCAGCTAATTGCAAGGGGCAGACCCCGATTTAAGAATTTTTTAATGATAACGTAATTGAAATTGCTTCAACGTTACTCAAGTCGAAGAGATTTACCTCAAAGTTTATGGAGACGACAACCACAGTCGTCCTTTTGTCTCAAAGAGAATTATTAAGAAGTATCAAGCAATTATAAACTTTATCTAGCTTATTGCAATAACGTAGCAGGACGAAATGACATCTTCAGTCTGCGATCACAGCAACGCGTAAATAACAACCCCAAGCACCATAGAGTACCAACTCCACGTGTACCTGTTTGCACCATTAGCTTCAGGTGTAGATGCAGAGGTGGACATGCTGCCGCCAACATTCGAAGGATTGGATTGACTAGAGAACGCATTCGTGGCAGAGGAAGTTCTAATGGCACCTGCTCCATTCGAGGAGCTGCTGGTAACAAGAGACGACGTAACAATGTGACCTGGTGACACGCCACCCAAACTGGAAGTAACTCCAGCAGACCCTGGGATATCACCTTTACCAGTAACGGTAGTGTCAGCGGAACCAGAACCACCACCGTTACCTCCGCTGTTGCCACCAGTGGCAGTAGCGTGGCCAGAACCAGTATCGTTGCCTCCGTTGTTACCAGTAGCGGTAGCATGACCAGAGCCAGACCCACCATTGTTGCCTCCGTTGTTGCCACCGCTGTTACCAGTAGCGGTAGTCTGAGCAGACCAAGAGCCACCATTGTTGCCTCCGTTGTTGCCGCCAGTGTTACCAGTAGCGGTAGTGTGAGCAGACCCAGAGCCACCATTGTTGCCTCCGTTGTTGCCTCCATTGTTACCAGTAGCGGTAGTCTGAGCAGACCAAGAGCCACCATTGTTGCCTCCGTT